>CM028348.1:31407359-31501738 GCA_016618105.1 Dendrobium huoshanense | reverse complement strand
AAATCGGACTCTTGGTAACATGCTGCGGTGCCTAGTGCAGAACCATCCCAAGGCTTGGGAGGAAGTCCTGGGTCAAGCGGAGTTCGCCTTCAATTCAATGCCAAACCGGTCAACAGGTCAGTGCCCCTTTAGTATTGTATATACAAAAATGCCAAACCATATTGTGGACCTTGCAGTTCTGCCTAAATGCAAAAGCCCGGCGGCCATTAAAAGTGCGGAACAATTCTCCAATATGCTCAAGGAGGTCCACAACAAGCTGACGGAAAGCAATACAAAGTACAAGACTGACCAAGACAAGCATAGAAGAAAGGTAGAATTTGCCCCTGGAGAATTAGTCATGCTGAAATATCGCAAGGAGCGGTTTTCGTCCGGACCCTGTCCTAAACTCAATCCCAAGAAGTTCGGGCCTTTTCCGGTGCTCCGCAAAGTGAACGACAACGCCTACATCATTGACTTACCTTCCCACATTACAACATCCTCTATCTTCAATGTGGCGGATATGTTTCCCTACCATCCACCAGACGAAGCTGACACCGCTATTAACTCATCGGAGATGAGTTCTTCTGAAGAAGGAGGGACCTGATGCGGGTAGCACCTGATATTACATTATACCTATTAAGCTATTACCTAGTAAGCTTTATTAGAAGACTTGTGCCAGCTCAGCCACATGGCACAACCTCTGCCTCTAACCGTTTCCTGCTATGCTTTTGTTATTTTCAGTATTTTCTTTTCTTTTCCTTAGAGTAATTTCGGGATTGCTGTTATTATCTTCCATGTTTGCTACCAGAAGGTGATATAGAAAAATTGCTAATAGTTGCTACAACACTTGTTACTGTTCCATTGCTTCGTGTAGTTCTTCGTGCAGCTGCATTGCAGGGCGACGGCTACACCAACCATGCTTGCCCACAAACCCAGCTAAGCCCGGTGAGGTTGAATATGAACACTCACCCAACTTTTTTTCTTACATGAGGTTACAAAAAATGTGATTTTGATGCATAAAAAAATTTGCTGTGGCAAATATATAAATAATGATAATTAGGTGTGTGTGTGTGTGTTTATATATAAATTATAGTGATAGATATGTAATTTTTTTTTAAAAGTTTTGTATATACAAATATGTTATTTCATAAATATAATTGTAATTCAATTTAATTATTTTATATCTCTTCTACCTATTAAAAATAATATTAATATTTACAAAATATATCATGAAATATTATAAATAGTAAAAAGGAAGGAAAAAAAGGAAAATATTCATTTATTTATCTGATGAAATAATATATGATAAATAATAATAAAGCGAAACTCCCAACAAAAAGTTTTGGTTGAACTGTCTTCCTTCTCTCCCTCCTACTAAAATTGATTACACAGCTGAAGTCACTAACGTACAAAGAAATCCCAACAGTTCAATCCACTTGCAAAGCCTAACCTCTCTCAAGCACACCATATGAATGAACGCCTCTTTAAGTGCCCTAAACCTCACTCCCATGTCATCAAAATTACAAGAAACATTGCATTTGAACCTATTCAGCCTTTTATATGTTGATTCCGGACGCAATCAAAATAGGTCATGCCGCATGTATACAGTATACAAATTGTATACAACTTATGCACAAATTTTACATAAGTTGTGTAAAGACGACGCGGCCTATTCTGATTGAAGTCCGGACACAAGTTGCATTTGGACTCCGCACGTAATAATTTATAGTCTTTATGAGGAGAAATTATTCGGTGCTAAGACCAGATGCAGCTCTACGTCCTGAGACAAATCAGGTGCAACCACGTTAGCAGTACCGAGCCACGATAACGAGCATACCGAGCTACAATACCTAGTGAAGAGATGACAAGACACATTCTGATTGGTCTCAGGACGATGTTCGGCGTCCACACAGAATAATTAATCCTTTATGAGACCTCTTGAATTTATTTGTGTCAAAAAGCAAGAGTACTGATGTAGAAGAAAAGAAAGTTTATATGATGCTATTTTCTTTAACTGAACAGAAGGTAAAGCAAACTGATACTGGCATAGGATTCCAGACAAGCTCTCTGTCTTTTTTTTTTACAGTGTGCTGAATTCTCTTTGGAAGCAAAAGTGGTAAGACTGACCATAATGCAGCAATAATGAGCCATATTATTCCTTCTAATCTAAGTTAAAATAATTGCAATTGAATTATAGTAGTTGTTTCAGCTTTTGTTATAACATTTTAGCTACAGTTCCCCAAAATGCCCATAAATTATATGAATATGACATATTTACCACAAAATAAGATAAATATATATTCATATTCATAACAAAATCTTAAGCCCTTAATTCACAAGAGATAACACGTATTTGAATAAAAAACGATGGCAATCATGTGAATTCAATGAAAATCAAATGGCAAATGTATGACCAGCATTGTTTATAAAGCTGTGTCCTCTCATGCTTCTGAGGTGCTCCCTTCTGCCTCATGGCTCAACAACCTTACCTCACATCTCATTCCTATAATTCCTCATTAAAAGCTTCATGCCAATCCCTTAAGATCAAAACTCATGTAGAAGCCTACATTCTAAGACATGTGTGCCGCATCGTCCGAGCTTTATCAAGTGCGAAATCCTTCCTTTTGGATCTATTGAGCTTAACAACTTTGACCACCAACAAGAACTCGAGCAACTATATCACGAAGATGAATAGGAGGAAGAAGATAAAAAGAGTGCTAAAGTCTATCACCATGTTGTGTAATTGGTCTTCCTCGCATGTAATTCCGATGCCCGAGCTTGCGGCGAGCTTCAGAGGTCTTAATGCCATAAGCCAAACATACTATGATTCAACATGGAACTCGGTTGTTATCATCGATGACAATGATGATGGATTAGAGCGACAACTCTCTGGCTACCTCCAATGGCTTGAAGAAAATGAATTAGGCGGCAACCGCGGTGATGATACAAGTGAAATTGATCGACTTGCTGAGAAGTTCATCGCAAGCTGCCATGAGAAGTTCAGGTTGGAGAAGCAAGAGTCTTATAGGAGGTACCAAGAAATGCTTGCAAGAAGCATGTGAATTGGTTCTTGTTGTTTGTTTATTTTGGTGGTTTGGTTAGGTTTAGGAAGAGTTGGTGAACAATTCAGAATTCAGTTTGATTGGATTCTGCATCAATAGCCTTCTCCTGGTTTATGCAAAGTAATATGGTGGAGAGATAAAGTATCTTGGATGGATGGCTGTGATCTAGTTTATGATTTTGTTTGCGGTGAATAATGATATCCTTAGAATCAAATACTATGCACTTTTTTCAAGGATTGAATGGATATAGTAAGTGTGTTTACTAGTGAAAGATGATCGATCCGACTCTTGTTCGAATTCTATATAAAATTTCAAGTAGATCTATTGTTCAAGATCGGTTTGAGTTTAATTGAGATACAAGCTAATCTTAAGCTGAATTGAATATATATTATCACGTTGTTATCGTGATAGAAGAAGAAGAAGATGATGATATCGAGTTGAAGATGAACAAGCTACTCGTTGTTCTTAAAAATACTTTCAAGCTTAATTTGTTAATGTAGACTTGATGAATCTAAATTCATCAAGTTAAGTAATGTTAACTTTATTCAAAACCTTTCAATTTTACATGTTTCCATTGTTTTCTTCATTGTTTTGAAAATCGGATTGGACCGGCCGGTTCAACCGTAAACCGGTTTGGTGGCCGGTCCAATCCAGCTTACAAAACCGGTTCTGCATCGAACCGAATTAAACCAGATTGAACCGGCGGTTCAACCAGTGAACCGCTGAACCGGTCAAAGTTGGAAAGAACCGGCCAGTTTATAAAAAAAATTATTTTTGTTTTAATTAAAATTTAAATAATATATTTTAATTTATTAAATTCTTTTAACTTTTTAAAAATAAGTTTTATTAAATATGATAATAAATTATATCAATTTATGTCAATTATCTCAAATAACTCACATAATTTGTTTAGTAAAAACTTTTCTTGCTACTCGGAACATTTAGATAGTATATTCTTCTTTTTCTCCCCCCTACACTTTGACTAGTTATAAATAAGTATGCAAATGAGCCTAATGTTCAGTTTGGAACAGCTTTCTTAATATTTTAAAAAGCAATAACAAAACTGTCTCAAACGAAGCCTCAAGCTGGACTAGTAGAGCTTGATTCCTTTATTCTAAGGTATATATGTTTATATTTGTTAATGTTTACAAATCTCTCGTTCAAAATTGATGCATGAATCTCAAAATTAATATTACGCTAATCTTAAAACAGATCTAAGATTTTTGAAGCTCATCTGATTATATTTTAGTAAAGGTATCATAATACAGTTATTTTTTTTCAAATTATGGCGAAAGATTTGGAAGTAATGCTTTAGTTTAAAATCAGATGCTGAGTTTGCAGATTCTTTCAACATTGTTGTTGTTATTTTCCTCGCAGAAGTACAAAAAAAAAAGTCCCTTTAGTTGGAAACCTTTAAATCAAATAAGCTTGAGAGCCAAATGGGACAAATTTGGCCCTTCAGCTGGCTGAGCTATGTACATTGTTACTTTTTTTCAAAATCAACAAGCCCTTTGTATTCTATGTCTTTGTGGCTTTGAGATTCACATATAAGATTTCATGGAGATATAAGAATAAGATACATTGGATTGCAATTAGATATTTTATATTAATATTAGGTATTTAAGAAATTATTTTTTTGGGTTAATAACTTATTATTGGTTAATATCATATATTTGTGAGTATTTTATATAAAGTGGCAAATTTAGGGGTGCAGTCATGAGGAATTGTGCACTAATTTACTTATTTAGAAAAAAAAAAAAAACATTACATTAGTTGTTCTATAATAAATATTAATGCATTTTAATAAGGGTAGCATTATTTTGCTAATAATTTCTTAAGCATATGCTTAATGAGAATGATTATCCTTTTCTTGTTTTATTTATTTTTTTAATTTGTGAGAATATTATTGTATTTATTGATAGATTTTTTATTCGCATGATATATTTCACTATTTTTCGTACATGTATTCTCACATTTTGTTTATATATTAATTGAAAATCAAATAGAACAATGAACTAGAAGGAGAGGCTCACAATTTGATTGTTCAACTAAAGTCGAACCGGGAATAAATCGGATGACATAATAAATATTAAAGTTATTCAAATATAATATAAATTACAAAATAATTAATATTTTAACAAAGAATATATAACTACTTTGATTTAAGCTCATGAACAAGTCAATTAAGGCTTATTGAGAAGTCTAAATATACTTTTTAATAAGAATAATAAATAGAATTTAATATAAATTTTATAATACAACAAACTTATATTCCATTTTTTTTCATAAATTATATGCATTCTCAACCCAAATTCACATCCCAAACAATTTGATAATTTAACTCATGCATAATTCTCACAAGTTTTTAATCCCACATGCTTGGAGAATTTTATATGATTCTCTTTATGTAGTGAAGTACAAATCATAAGCAACAAATAAAATTGCATGATATGGCTAACTAATAATTTTATATTTAGTTAAATTTAATTGCATAAGTAAATACCTTTAAATATATATTTAAAATTTTAAGAAATTTAATTAAATAAAATTTAAACAAAAAATAATATTTATTAAACTAGCCGATTCAACGGTTCGAAAGTTGAACATTCGATTCAAACCAATTCACACTAATTTGATACAAATTCGATTTTTCAACTTGATCGGACTGGCAATTGGACCGGTTCCTAATCAAATCAATCGATTCGTCTGGTCTGGTCTGATCCAACTTAAAAATCACTTATATTTTCTTTCTCGCACCCTCTAAACATTTTCCCTCTTAAAATGTTCTCTTATTGACCATGCCCCTAAAAGCTTGAAAGCTTGCCTTGACTATTTGTGTACATCCAAAATCTACATGGGCAGAGTCTAAGGATTACTTGACCGGCAATGATCATCAGAACATCTAACTCGCCAAAAGAAACTCAATCAAGCCAGCCCAATGATGTTGCGAGGCAGCAAAAAGCTGCTCTGGCCTAACTTGCTAGAGAAACTCCACCCTAATGGTCTACTATGCCTAATTGTCCAAACCACTCAACATAGCCACTTTCTTGAACTCAGATGACCCAAGAGAGGAAGAAATTATTACGTGCGGAGATTGAACAAGAACAACTTGGTTTTGTAAAGCGTAACCACTGTTCATCGCTGTGCTTTTACTGCTCAAAGAGACAATCGGACGGTTTTCTATGCCCAGTCTCCACACGTAATAATCTCTCCAAGAGAGGACGGACAAAGTTTAACAAATCCTTAAACCCTAAAAACTTAAAAAATCTAACACACTAATGACACTCTCACTAAACATACAGATATCAAAATAAACAGAAGCATGTTATCACATTATTTCTATGTTAAAAATGTTTTTCTAATTATTGAAATTGTTCCTATAAAACCCATATCAAAATTAGAATAAATTTATAATATATAAATTAATACATGAAATTAAATACTTTTTACAATATATGAAAAATATATATTATACTATTTTAGGTCTATAATATAAATAGTTTTCCAAAATAGTAAATGTTTAACAAGCACAATTAATAAGTTCTTGTCTACCAGTAAATAATCTATTGCTTCCATACAGAGTGGAGATGCATTTATATATATTATTTATTTATTTGTTTATTATTTGCACCTTGACCAACCTCCAGTAGGATTTCTCTCGAATATGCGTGGTTTCCGACCTGGGAAAGTATGTGTCCAGTCTGGGTGTTTTATCAAATAGCTCCATATTCTACAATAAAAAAACGTACAGTAGTTAAAATGGAAATCCTACTGAAAATTATTTATGAATAAATAACCTCAGGAAAGATGAATCAGTGAATCACAATATATATGCAGAGTTGACATTTGTATTTTGTTGCAAAGGCCAAATCCAAAAAGCAAAACGCTGATTATACAAACTTCTTCAAACTTGATTCGATTGCTTTATAAAACAGCTTTTTAGGACATAAATTTTACTAGAAAACTATTTTAAGAAGCAGTTAAAAAGCCATCCCAAATAAAACCTTAGTTGCATGTTCTCTTGAACTGCAAAACAGTTCTGTATTTTGCAAAATGTATTTTTTTATTGATTGTTGTCTAACAACTGAGAATATATGGCTTATATCCTGAGTTAAATTTGAAGGAGGATATTCAGCTAAAATTTATATTATGTAAGAAATTCTTAAAAACTAAGTTTCTGGTTGTCAGATACTGCTCACCTTCTTTGATTCTCAACAAAATCAGGGGCTTCTGCATCAGGAGAGGTTGAACACCTCATCAGAATTTCAGAATCAGAAAGCTGTTGAAGAGAGAGAGCAATCTTTCCCCAATCTAGCACCCTATATCAAGATAAAATGAATAAATATAAAGTAAAAAATAAATGAAATCAAAAGAATTAGCACCTTACAAGCGGTTGGATTAAATATACAACACTGCTTTTACAATAGAATCAATAATTAAGACCAAGTTTCAGAATGTTAGCATTGAATTCCTAAATCCTAATTTACCCTAACAGCAGGTTATTTTAGTTTAGTAATTCAGCGTTTATCCACTAATTCAAAAAACTTCCCAGCCAAAAAAAAGAAAAAAATTTCTATGAGGATACTCTAACAAATAATTGATTAGGATTGACCTCAAAGTTTTAGAATTTACTTCAGATAAATGTAATATACGAATAATTTGTTTGACAATACTCAATTCCATTTTAAGTATCAAAAACAATATCAATGTGAGAAGTAACTTACCAAGTGCAAGGTGCTACCACAATTCTATCACATAGCGTGTCATATGTCTCCAGTAACTTTCCATCCCAGTAGGGATCTTCAGAAGAGACAGTCACCCGAATCCTCCGAACAATTTCATCTGGACATCTCGAAGTTTTGTCAAAGCAGGCAGGCATTACTGATCCAGAAGAAGTCTCAACCTTTCAAATGCATATGTAAAACTTTTAACCACATAATTGAAGAAATATAGCTTGAAAAATGATGAACCATCACAACCAAAAACCTTAAGACCGGGAGTGAATAATAAACAATCCCATATGAAATGTAATGAGGCTGTGACATTATCTCTGTATAATAAAATTCTGTTAAATTAACGTTACTCTAGATAAGATCAATATGCTTTAAACCAACAAAATACAAGCTTAGGCTTCCTGATGTGAAACTTACAGGAGTTAAGTACGAAATTAAAAGGATCTAATTGAACAAAACTTTGCCAAGAAAAATTGCTTGCTTGCACATAAAAGAAGATCAAGAGTTTAAAGTCTTTAACTTGCTTAGGCCAAAGAAATGCGATTGAGATTAACCAAAGGATTCAATCAAATTTCAAAACAAAAAGTACTTAGTACTCATATTGACTTTGCAATTTTTATCTCCAATCTTAGTGAAAGTGTAGAAGATCAATATTCTTCGCCAGTCATCGCTTTGCTTAGGCTGTGAGAAGGCACACCTAACGACTTGTAGGTCCAAGTGATCTATCTTTTGTAGGCAGTGGATCACGGCAGTATCCTCATCGTGGAAGAATTCCTCGTCGTCATCAATATGATGAACTAGTTCGGTGTCCGGTTCATCCTCTTCTTCTGTGACTTCTTCGATTATGGTGACCTTAAACGGGCTGGAACATTGAGAGGCAATGTGTCCGTATCCATGGCATCTGAAACACTTAGTGCCAGCAAGGGTCTTGGGAGTTTCCCGTTCTGGTGCTTTACTTTTATAGTTTAGACGAGGTTGGGCTTGACTCGGGGAGGGTTGACTACTCGGGAGTCCAGCGGGTTTGTTGAACTGTTGACTCGAGGAAGATTTGAATGGTTTAGGGTGAGGGTTTGGATTTCTAGAGGTGTGACTCCTAGATTCTTCTAGATCTAACACGAGACTACAGGCAGCTTCAAACGTGTTTTCTCCTCTTGCAAACATTTCATTACGCAGATCTTCTCTTAGTCCAGCTCTAAACATCGACAAAAGTTGGGCAGGAGTGGTGGTTTCTTCCCTGTTACAACATATCATGAAATCATCAAAGGACGTGATGTATTCTTTTACGGGTTTGCTTCCTTGGGTCAACCTATTCCAACGATCCAAAAGTCTAGGATAGTAGGAAGCATGGGCGGAGGGAGGGGGGGCGTGTAATAATAGAAAAAAGCAGATTACATGGATGAATTATTTTCAATGTCTTTGACAATGTAGTAGTTACACATTAGTTAATTTATCTTTTTTCATGATACAAGCTAGAGTTATAGGTATTTATGGAGTGATCCTCTTGTGAGCTTTCATTTTATTCATTAATGCTTTTTCCATTTTAAGCCTTCAATCCATCTTTTACCTGGGCCATGCAATGCTTCAGCCGCTGTAGAGGGAGATAGACAAATGGTGTAAAATATTGAGAGAGAGAGAGAGAGAGAGAGAGAGAGAGAGAGAGAGAGAGAGGAATGAGTTTTCATCTTTTACCTGGGCCATGCAATGCTTCAGCTGCTGTAGAGGGAGATAGACAAATGGTGTAAAAACTTGAAAGAGAGAGAGAGAGAGAGAGAGGAATGAGTTTTCATTGTGGACTGAAATGATGAAAACAGATGTTAACTTAGAGTTGGATGCAGGTTTATTTAATTAGTTATTATTTAAAATATTTAATTATTTAAATATATTTTTATTAAAAATTTTATCATTAATTAACTATTGATTATCGAATAATAATTATTAAATATTAAATTACCATCCAACTATCTAATTATTTTTTGCAGTGCTATTGATCTAATTAATTACTGTGAAGGGTTTTGTTTTTCCTTGCTCTTTTTGCACAACAAAAATGCTGTGACCGCGTACTCATGACAGCACACCCAACCAAATCCATACTATATTCAGTTCCTCTCTCTCCACTTCCATAATTAAAGTTGTTTATTAATCCAAAGAAGCCACCAACATTTTTTTGTGGACACATGAAAAAATCAATGGTTCGTTTTCCCCTTTACTCTCATCTCGCGACTCACGAGTCATGACCTCGAGCACGGCTTTCATTTTTCCTTTCTCTCCTTTATCGCCCCCAAACGAAGGTCGTCCGTGGTAGATGTTTATGTCTTTTAAGCTCTAAGGGTCATGTTATTTTCATCTTAATTTTGATCATACAGCTCCTCTTGGCTTCGATAATGAGACGATAAATGGAACAATTTTAATATATTACAACCTTCCGAATGAGACGACAAATATAACTATTTTAATTTAGCCCCCCCCCCCCCCCCCCCCCCCCCTGAACATAATTTCTGGCTCCGCCACTGGTAGGAAGGAGGGAGGTACTTCCGTTTTAGCTCTTGCTTCATTGTTCCCCAATCAGTCAAAGGGTACTCTCCTCGAGTTTCTCGCATGTGTTCTAGGTTAGCCCAATACTGGTTAGCTCTACCAGTCAACTTCATCTCAGCAAATCGGACCTTTCTCTCTTCTGAAATATTGTACCACTTAAAATAACTATCCATCCTTTTGAGCCAATCAAGGAAAACTTGGGGATCTAACGTACCATCGAAAGACGGGGCATCTATTTTAATGTTCTTAAGCAGTTGGGTATCATTATCTCTCCAAGGTGTGTCACGTCCTACCGGTTCGTGATTGGGTCTGTGATTGGTCTCTAGGAGGTCCGTAATCAGTTCGGTTATCTTCTCCATAAGGAGAGTGGGGTCTAGAGGGGGTGTAGGTTGCTGGGTTTCCTATCTTTTCAATGTTGTCGAGCCTCTCACCTGTTTGGCGTCTAAATTCAGCTAAGTCTGTTTGTGTGTTCCTAATATGCTGTGTAACCGTTCCCAATTGGCCTACAATTAGGTTTAAAGTTGCTTGAATGTGTTCTGGATCCATGGTTGGGTGCTGGGGGACACTAAAGAAGGCTAAGGGCTGAAGGGCAGCACCTAGACACTCTAAAATTATGTCCAAAAAGTCTCCAAATATTGCTGGGATGATTAGGACAGCAAAGTCCAGCAAAGGTCTAAGTTGACTCGGGGTTTTGGAGAGGTCCTAGGGTGTGGACAGCACCTAAACAATGACTTTAAGGTCACTAAAGTGTGCCTAGATGTTGCTGGAACAGTGAGGACAGCAGCTGAAATCTATGGTGTAGTTGTCCTAAACACTTAGGATTGATACGAGTCTAATGGCAGCACTAAGACACTAGTTAGGATGACTTAAATCCAACTAAATGCGTACAGGAAATGCAGGGACAGCAGTGAAAACAGTGAATAAAGCGATGATATGCATGCAAAAATTAAGCTATAACGCAAGACTAGACCCTAGGATATTTTTCTAGAACATGACATGCATGCCTACCATGCTCTGATACCGAATATGATATGAAACTTACAGGAGTTAAGTATGAAATTAAAAGGATCTAATTGAACAAAACTTTGCCAAGAAAAATTGTTTGCTTGCACATAAAAGAAGATCAAGAGTTTAAAGTCTTTAACTTGCTTAGGCCAAAGAAATGCAATTTAGATTAACCAAAGGATTCAATCAAATTTCAAAACAAAAAGTAAGTACTTAGTACTCATAACATAACCCAACACTTAACAATGAGAGTTTCACCTTGATGACATTCTCTCACGATTACTAGTAGGCTTTAGCGGAGATTAGCGAATCACATGATGAAGGATGTTACCATGAAGAAGGCGACGGCACGGATCTTCGTCGTTGGGAGGGAGGCCGACGGGGGAGGAGACATCGGATGACTAACGATGATCCAACGACTCAGTGAATGATGCTCCTCGATTGATAGTACAAGTTAATATTGGATGCGGTCTATGTATCCCCAACGGTCTCGTCGTATCCAAGTTGTACGTCGAAGAATGGGGATGCGAGAATGTTCATCCATCCTTGTTCATTGGAAACGAAACCGTGGTCGATCTCAGGATCGGCCATGCATCATTGATGATAGAAGAAGAGAGCGCAAAGGAAACGACAAAGAAGAGCAAGGTATGGTGGCGAGGGGTAGCGGCTTGGATAAGAGGAAGAGGGGTGGGGGTCGGCTAGGGAAGATGGGGAGTTGGCTAAGGTTTGAAAGAGATTAGATTGGGTTGAGGTGTAGAGGAGATTTAATCAAAATCTGAAATTAATTTAAATTTGAGTAAATTTGGAGGGAAGTTAATTTGAATTTGAATTTCAAATCAATTGTAATCAATGCCATAAATTAGCATTAATTGGAATTCATCCCAAGCATGGCCGGCGGCATAGAGAGAGAGGGAGGAGAGGTTATGAAGATTTAAACTTCAAATCAATTGTAATTAATGCATTGAATTAGCATTAATTGGGATTTATCCCTAGCATGGCCGGCGGCATAGAGAGGGAGAGGAGGGATTAGGGAGTTCTAATCCATGGGTGGAGAAGGTTAGGGAGGCGACGGTGGGTGGTGAGGGAAAGGAGGATGAGCGGAAAACAAAGATAGGGAAAGAAAATAACCACGAGCCGTAAACTCTTTCAACGACTGGTGGGCCCTGCACCTGCTCACCTTGAGCTTTCTCTCTTCTCTCTAGCTTTCATGCAAGAAGAAGAATAAAAAACAAGCCAATTTTCATTCATTCATCATCAAAGAAATTACAACAAATGAGACCACTCTATATAGGTCTCCACTCATAAAAAGAAAAGTACGAAACTGCCCTCTGGGCTACAATAACATGACAGCTCCCCACAGGGATAAAAACGGAAAAACAAAAAATTACTAAACAGCATGAAAAGTACTAAATTGCCCTCCGGGCTACAATAACATGAAAAATCCCCAAAGGGGTAAAAATGGAAAAACGATCCAATCAACATATCATGAAAGATGAGTAAAAAATAGAGGCGTTAAATCGTGGCCGTAGATCTGCGATTCTTTTGTCGATAAATATGCCTGTAGTGTCTGTCGATGTCCTCATCACTTACAAGTTGTCAAGTTCATTTGGAAGTGAATGATAGTAGTTATCTTATATTCCTCAAGAATTCCGTGCGCGACCAAGCTAGAATAACAGAGATTTTCATGCTTTCTTCACTTGGGTCTACAAATGTAACCACTAAATTTCTTACTTCACAAAAACAAAAAAATAGGAATTCTCCAAACATAATATAGAAAAGAAGAACATGAACAATCTATTAATTCCAAAAAAACAAAAACAATATCATGATCTTTGTTAACCTCATCCTAACTACCTAGGGATGACTTTATGAATGCTCATTATTCAATCCTTCATCTATCCTCAGCCTGTGGTACTAACCTATTCTTCTTTTGGGGATATTTAGGCCAATTAAAGCAAACTCGCACACACATCGCATACACAAAAACTCGAATAAGACCTCTTAGTTGATAGCCTAAGCTCTTAACCAATCGGCCAAGGTGAGTTGTGTAACCTATTCTACACAAATCATTTTGAACAGCTATTCAAATTACCTTAGGTTAATACAATGATGCAATCCGGGTGATAAACGGTTGCGGATTGATTAGCTAATTCAAATAAATGAAAATTCTTTAATAAGCTCTGCTTAAAAGGGTTGATGAAGTTATTATCTGTAGTGAAAAAAGTCAGAACTAAAATTCAAAATAGGCTCCTAAAGACTACAGTTATTGTAAGGACATCTCATCAATGAATGAAGGAGATTATTTGATAGTGTTTAATTACCACAAATCCACTAATGATGGGCCCTGCACTTCCATTCAAGTCTCTTTTGGTGTTATGTGACAAAACACAAAATGTTTGGAGCTGAAATTTTTCTCGTCTATGCTGCAACGCTTCAATAATTTTCAAGCATAATGGTAATGAATAACCGCTTGGAATGATATGCCTTCCTCCTGATTGATTGCTACCATTGATCAGCTGCAATAATAATCAAGCAGCCATGGAAGCTGGAGCTTAAGTATTTCATTTCTGGAGAAAAAAGAAAGGACAAATACAACAAAGCCACATGATGGCAAGTCATACTTGGATGGGTTTGTCCTCAAAGCTACCGATCAGATGAACCTGGAATTTGAGTAGATAAGAAATTCAGTCAGTGGACAACTACACCAATCAAACTCATCAAGATTAGTAAGAAAACTTGAGAAAAGATAAGAAAGACATGCATCCAAAGCGGCATCGACATCATTATCAACAACTAAAGACAACATCTGTGTTAGGCCCATGCCAAAAACTTTTACAAAATCCATATGGCTAATGGAGATCCTGCAATCAATATGATAGATCAATATCACGTGTTAATACATCCATCAAAATCGACCAAGTATTTCAAAGAATATAGCAGTTTCTGTAGTGTAGTTTAATATCTTCCTTACATTTTAGTATTCCGGTTACATATAACCAGACCGACGCAAGTTGTTGCTTCATCTGTTCCCACAAACTACAAGAGAAAAATCATGTAGAATTACTTTAAGCAAAATTTGATGCATAAAGAAAAGACAAAAAAAAAAAAAAAAAAAAACTAGCCTTCAAGTTCAATCCTTGCGCTAGAATTCAAGAGAAAAATTTCTTAAGAACTAAGGAGCAATATTATAGAGGAGGACTTCAAAATGAGTCAATGAGAACACGAAAAAAGTTTCATAACACCTAGACTGGAAACCGCTAGAGCACAAAAATTTAAGAGAGAGAGAGAGAGAGAGAGAGAGAGAGAGAGAGAGAACAAGAAAAATAATTTTGGCCGACAACTCTAATTCAGCCAGAGCTATACTGCCACATATCCATAGCATCACTCCATATGCATACCATACTTATAATAATAAAAAAATAAATAGTTTTAATTTTACTCTCATCATAATCCCAACTATTTGAGGCAGTGTTGTTAAAAGTTTGGTTAAAATCCAAACATTGCAACGTGATCAGCGGGAACTTCGTTTATGAATCATGCACTAGTTGGTTTCAAAGAGCATGCAATGCATCGTCAAGCATGAAAATAGCACACTTGTGTGTTCTGACTCGATTTATAGCAATGGCATTCGACTTCATCTTCATGAGCAGCACTCAACTCTGTCTCTATTAGCAGCACTCGTCTCCATTTTTGTTATCAACGCTCATCTTTATTGATAGAAGTGCCATCTCGGTCTTTGTTGCATCATATGTGCGTCCGTTTGCTTCCTCCAGTAGAAGAACTCATTGCTTGACCATTTCTTGCATTTGACTTGCTTCGTTGAGGTCTCAACTTTGTGCTCGATCATCTCCTCGGTCAATAATTCATAAGGTAATTTTTCACTAAATCAGCACTAACTAGTATATATTATTTCTGCATCATAGTTCCAATATTTCTAGCATTTGTAAAATCAAAAGAAAAAATTATATGAATATGAATGCTTAGGTTGAAAGACTCTATTTGTTTGTTATCTTTTGAAGGGCATTTGTTAGAAATTTTACTTCATATGATTAGTTGTAAAATAATGAAAGTTTTATGCATTGTTTGGAAAAAAAAAATGATTTTTTTACTTTTGTAGTTAGTATTTTTCAATGTTTAAAATTGCGTATTCGGGTATTAAGGCGTTTTTCATTCGTGAGGCGAGGCGTAAACCTCAAGGCTTTTTGAGGCGTGAGCCTCAAAATCAAAAGATTGCGTAAACAAAAAATGATAAATTTGTTATATACTAATGAGTGAATAATTTAAAACATAAAAAGTATAAGATATAAAGTGAAATCAAAATATCTCAATAATAAGACAACATGAAATATAGTTCAACTCAAAATTCTATCTTTCCGAAATCCCAGTATTCTTTTCATTAACATATAATTCCGATTTCCAAAAATAAATAGCAATGACATATCACATAAGAACTCATAAGTCATCAGCACTGTCATCACTAAGGGGGTTCTTCATTTGAATCATCATTATGGTGAACATCTCTCTCCCCTTCCTCCTCTCTTATTGATGCAATCAAAAATTTGGGAGAGGGAGGGCCCCAAATTTTTGATCACAAAAAGACAGTTCTTAAGATTACAATAACTCATAAAAATTAGACTAATTAGACCAATAAACTAAAACATCACTTTCATATTATAAAAGTGCTTACAAGACCCTTACAAACCTTGACGACTTACAAACGACGCAATAAAGACAAACACAACAAGACACCTAAAGAAGCTTTGCCTTGAGAAGAAAGATACATGTGGGGTGGATACATGCGGCGAGAAGAAAGAGATTAGAAGCCAAGAAGAAGAGGGAAAGAGCCCGCAGGATTTCCATAGAAGAAGAAGAAGAAATGGAACAAAGCTCTCAAGCTTTTTCCAAGAAAACCTCTCAGGTTTTGGCTTCAAAAATTACATCATAAAACTCTCTTTAAACAGCCACAAAACAACTCTATTTATAAGCACCAAAGAAGGAATACAAACAGTCCACAACCTTGCTAAAACAGCCAACAAAACAGCCTACAGCTTCCCTAAACAGCCAATCAAAAACAGCCAAAAAGCTCCCAAGTTTCCTTGAAGAAATGAAAAGCCAAGAGGCACACCCGCTGAATCCCAAGAGCCCATGAACAAAGCCACGGAACCAGCCAGGGACAGCACAAACTGCACAGGAAACCAGGCGGCACATAACTCACGGTCAACAGAGAGGATGCCAAGGCAGTAAAGAAGACAGCACCCGAAGAGGCACGTCAAACCCGAAGCAGCAGCAGCCGTGAGGGGCTTTTCCAAAGAAGAAAAGGGCTGCAACAACTCAATTTCAAGAAGGATGTGAAAGGGCAAATTCCACTCACCTAATCTTGCTCCCAAACATTAATTTCAAAGCTAAACATTAGCTCATAATGAGCTACACTTCTACTAGATATTAATGAGCTTGCACCAACTAAAAATTCAACAACTAAAGCTTAAAACCGAAATAGCTAATGCCCACATGAAATCAGCAATCACCCAAAAGATAAAAAGGAGAGGGGAAATATGAAAAGACACCAGGCAAAAAAACTCAACTTGAGTTGACCCCCCCTTTGTCTACATCACTTATGGAGTCCAATGTCGGGCATTTAATTCAAGATTTATGTAAGTTTTAATATATATATAGCGTGAGGCGTAAGCCTCATGCCAGTGAGGCGAGGCGGGACTCAAGGCGGGCCTCAACCAAGTTGATGAGGCGTAAGCCTCATAAAAAAAAACTTGAGGCGTAAGCATCGAGGTGTTTTTTATTAGAATTGCGCAAAGGCGGGCTTCAAAGCGAGCCTCATATTGCGCAATTTTAAACCATGGTATTTTTTATAAATACCATATGAATTTAATAATTTTTTAATATTTCAAAAAAAATAAATTACATTTTTTCTCATCATTTCTTAATTAAGAATAGATTATGCCAAGTATATTGTTTCGATTGCAGTCTCTATAAATTAAGTATAAATAAAATCAAAATATTATTTTGCATTAAATTTGTATGAAAAAACAACATGTACCGAGATCTTTTTGCTTTTATTGTTTGATCTATTTAATTTAAGAAAAACTTTATAAATTGTCAGGAATTGGTCTAGTTTTAGGATAGTTGATTCCTAGGTTCATTTTATCCTAATAAGTCTCAATATATAGAGAGGTTGTAATAGGCTTTTACACTCCAAGCCAAAAGAAATAAGATCAGTTTTTGTTCTCTATCTCCCTCTCCCCCTCCCTCTCCCTCCCTCTCTCTCAATCCAAGAAGAACAAGAAGCTCCCCTCCTCAAGAAATCCCAGTATAAATAATGCACCAAAATATATGGGCCTGATTTTGTTGAACATTTATGTTAAAGTTAAATTTTCTATTATTTAAAGGTAGTTTAACTTTAATGTAAGATGGTAGATTAAATATTAAAAAAATTCAGTTTTTACCTATTTTATATGAAAGATATGGCTGATTCTAAAAATGAAAGCAAGGATCTGACTTGAAAGTATGGGAAGTTAATATTTGAATGAAATACTTTTTGCCAAATATGCATTTATTGTGATAAAGAGACAAAGGGAGTTACATCTCATGCTAATGAGCATCTTATTGGTCCTTCTGGAACATCCAAAACAAACAATGTGACTAAATTCAAGAAGATTCCTTCAAATGTAAAGAAAGAGTTGGTTGTTTGACAAGGAACAAAAAAGTTGAAGCAAAATTTATGTTAACATACTAATAGGGTGATAGAGACTACAAAAAATAATATATTTAAATGTATGTTCACAGTGGAAAGAGATCATTGAAATCACGTTGTGGAACAGGAAGTATCAATTAACCTTAGATAGGGTTAAAATTCCTTAAGATGAAAAATCCTACAAATCATTTCCTATCTCTAGAACCTTAAAAAGAAGTTTAAAAATTATATATATATATATATATATGAGCCAAAGGTAAATCAAATAGAATTTAGAGGAAGAATTAATGGATGGAATCGTATAATATATAGCTAGATGGTTCATCCACAATAGAAGAGCATCAACAGAAGTTGATCGCAAGTGGTCTAAGTAAAAACAAGAGGTTCATCCATCATGAGGGCTAGTGCGTCTTCATCTGCATCTATGTGTGTTGCTATAAAGAAAGAGCAGATGAGATTAACTCTTAAGAAAAATAATAAGTTCTTGAAAAAAAAATCTATCTAAAGAATAAAGAGATTATATTAATAAAAGAGTTTATAATGACTAAATATTTTTCTAGAACTTGTTTAATGAAATTTAAGATTTTATGCATTGAATGTTATTTTTTGCAATGAATTAAATTTATTTTTATGCAATTTTGAAGTTCCAAAACTTTACATTAAGCTACTACACTAGTTTTAATCTTTTGTTAATTCCTATGCAATGCAAAAATTGTTAAAATTTTCAATTTGCAAGTTCATATTTAAATTTTGTCTTCTTAGATATGTATATCGCATTTAATTTCAAATTTATATCAAGTTATAAGTCATTTATTACTTATTAGATAATTTATATTTTACAATTGCAAGTAAATGTATCATTATATATATTTTTAAAATATTACTTGATGTTTAGCTCATTCTAAACACTACTATTGCATACTCTTATTGCATCTATGAGTTCCATATTAAAAATGATGATCATCATCATGATTAGTAGTGATTAGAAAGTAACATTGCATTAGAACTTGTCTAGAAGAGAATTTAGCTTCTTTCAACATAATCAAAATTGTTAAGGAGGTTCATCAATTATAAGAGTAATCAAACAATAACATTGCCTCATACATTTAGAAATATACAGATGAAGTAAAAGGAAAAGCTCCACTGAAAAATTCAATACATGTCCCAGGCACAGTTGGCAACTAACCAAGCATCAAAACTTGAACTAATTTTGAATTTCATGAAAGAATTTGAAATCTAAATTCAAATGATACATGCATTGATGATGATCATAAATAACACTTGAAACAAAACAATTCTTCATGTATAAGAAAATAAAAAAGATCACTGAAATTTTGAAGAAAAGCAAGAATGGATCAAATTCGATCAAGATTCTCTTCACAATTACAAAATCCCTCGTTATGAAGGGTGTAGAGAAAGTTTAAGTAGTAGGGGTAATATTGAGTCAAATTCGAGTGAATCAGCCTCAAGTTACATAAATAGTTTGAATGACTCGAGCAAAGTTTGGCTTGAGTAGAAAGTGATTGATTTTAAGCTGATTCAAATCTCTCTCTCTCTCACACACACACAAGCACACACACATATTGAGTAAATTTCCGGTAAAATCAAACTAACATCAATAGAACCATCTTTGAGTTGAAGCAAATCTTTTTCAACTTACTGCCAACTAAAATTGGACCTATTAACGAGCAAGCTTTAAATTTCCAACATAATTTCCAACATAATTATCATCCCTAGCAAGCATTGCCTTAAATTACCCAAATTAGGGAGAATTTTTGGTTTAGCAAATCTTTTTCAACTAAGAGTCAACAAAAAATCGACCTATTAACGAGCAAGCATTAACTTTCCAACATAACTAATTAACTACCATCCCTAGCAAGTAGCATTACCTTAACTTACCCAAATTTGGGAGAATTTTCAATTTTTGGTTTTTTGAACTCAACACCTCCAATCAAGATGGAGGTAAAAAACCATTGTTCCATGCCCACACTCTATCCAAACCCCTACTGCACAAAAACAATTAATCGCAATATCCTCTCGAAAGGACAGATACAAATAAAAACGACAGGCATCTAAACGCAATTATGATACCTCGACGAGTGAGGGATCCACGGTCGCGTACTCTCGCTGGAACACATACAAGTACTTGGCTGGAGAGAACGAGACATTTTTCTCCGGCATCGCCTTGAGGCGATTTGAAGCTGCGATAAGCGTCGGATGTTCAAGTAGAAATGCTAAGAGCTCGCTACCCTAATCGTAAAAGAGCCGAATCGAAGTAAGTAACGAGTTAACATTTCTTAAAGGCAAGAGGAGGAGAAGGAGAGGAAAACCTTAAAAGAAGGGTCGGTGCTCGTAAGAGGAAGGCCATCGACGTAGATCATGGCCCTTTCGCCGGCGGCGAAGACGCTGGATGCGTAGCGGGGTGAAGCGACCGTCGCAGTTGAGGCGTGAGAAACGAAGAGGCTTCGATTAAATTTTTGGCAAAATTTTTAAGAGAATAATTTTAATCAATTGAGTTAAACAACTGCTTTACACAACTCTCCTTGATTTATTGGTTGAAAGCTTAGACTTCCAACTAAGATAAGCTTTCAACTAAGAGGTCAAGGTTCGAGTCTATGTGTATGCGTTGTGTGTATGAGTTTGCCTTAAATGGCCTAAATATTCCAAAAAAAAAAAAAAACAACTGCTTTACTTTTTCATATCCCAATCACATTTTCCTTTGAGAACTATTTTTAAATACTTTAAAAAAAAAATTTGGATTATGATATGTGTTTTCTTATCATAATATTTTTTGAAAAGTAATGAAATTATAATAACGAAAAAAAATATTAAAAATACTAAATTATATATATATATATATATATATATATATATATATATATATATATATATATATATATATATATATATATATATATATATATATATATGATGCAATTGAGACATTCAAATATTATATAAAAATTAGATGTTAAACATATAAATACATATAAAAACAATATGATATGTGTTTTCCTCACATATGTTATAGAACAATATGCATGTAATTCACCCAATAAAATAATAATGCCAAAACGACTACAAACAAAACAAACTAAATAAATTCATGTGTTAATAATCTACAACATTTAGATACTAAATGAGTTCCCTAAACACCTAATAAAATGACCAACAACAATAATAGATCTCAAAGCCTCAAAGACAAATCCAAACCACTATCACCATTACCCAAAGTAAGTTCTAGATTCACAGAGCTTTCCTCCACCGCCATGGCTGCCTTCTTATTCTCTTTATGCTGCTTCTTTCTGTATTGTCTTCTCATCTCATCAATCTCCTTTCTATGTGCAGTTTGGTGGCCTCCCAATGCTTGTAAGGTTGAATAAACCTTATTGCAGAAAGAACAAACATGCCATGCAGTTGAATTTGATCTTGAAGAATATCCTTTATGGTAATCAGATCTTCTCATTTTTGAAGAAGATGAAGAAGAAGCAATGGAAGCTTGGAGTTTACAGTACTTATAGAAACATATGGAAGCTTGGAGAGAGAGAGAGAGAGAGAGAGAGAGAGAGAGAGAGAGAGAGAGAGAGAGAGGAGTGTATATTAGAGTTGGAGACTAAATAAAGAGATTGTTAAATAAGGAAAAAAAATGGAGAGAGGAATTAGAAGGAAATATTGGGAAAGCAATGGTGAGGGAAATTCTGATTTATGATAAGGAGATGAACTTGGTCATTATATGCATGTATGGTTGCATTGAAGGCCTCTGGTGTAATAAATTTTTCTTAGGGAGAGTAGAGTGATTTTTAATATTTGAATTAATTTGGAATGTGAATTGCTTCTTTTCTTTGAATTTGATTTATTTTTATTGAAATGAAGTGTAGAAGAAAAACAGTTGTCCACTGGAAATTTGGCAGTATATATATGTTGAGTGTTAAATTGAGTAACCATGAATTAATGGAAAGGAATGTATGAAACCTACCAAAATTTTGTAGAAGCGAGTGTTTTAATAAAGGTACTAATTAAAGACTATTGTGATTCATGTGAAGCCTACTTCAAAGAAATAAAAGGAAGGATAATTTAGGTTTTGTTTGGGACAGCTTATTTATTGCATTTTAAAGTAGTTTTTTTTTAGAATAAAAATGTCAAGTTAAAAAAAAAATTGTTTTAGAAATTAGGAAGAAAGCTATCCCAACAAAGCCTTAATGCATTATTCTACTTTCATTCATCAAAATCTTATTCAAATATTAAAATTTATGATAGATCTCCAACTCTATTTTTTTTTTTTATGTAACAAGTGAATTTTTTTTTTTTTTTTTTTTTTGTAAATGAGGGGTCGTTTTATAAATATGGTGGATTTTAATGACCCTTAGTAGGTGTGTACTCGTCAAATGGTTGTACACCCTTTGTGAGTTTTTGAAGTTATAATAGTGATTTAAATTGACAATTTGATATAACCAAATTTCCCTTGAAGATTATGATTTGTTTAGATTTGGGTTTAAGGATTCATGTTGGAATAATCCTTAATAAGTAATTACCCCTTCAATAGAAAGAAGAAGGGAGAGAACTATTGATTAAGAATGGTAATTATTTGAGACTAAATTTGTTGTTTTCATCTCAGAGATAATTGCAATTAATAATAAATTTTTATCGCTCTTGCGACTGATCGCCTCTTGTTACAAATTTTGTGTTAAGGGTTTTCTCTAAAAGTAAGTGCAATATTTCAGTGAATATTAAAAAATCTCAAATATAAAAATTTTAGCATTTGCTGATCTTACTGTAAAAATTTGAGCATAAAAAATTTATCTTGGTTGGCACGAATCTCAAGACAAAATTAAGTTGAAATTTTTTGAAATTAAATTCGTAACCTTATGAACTCCGATTTCAACAAACTTATAGTCGAACTGAACGTCTCAAAAAGAAGAACCTAACGACACACAATTCGACTCAATCCGAGTCCAAATGGGACCAAATCAAAGACCCGAAGCACATTTGATAGGTTCAAACTATAAATCAGATAACCAAATGACTTTTAAATGTGACATGCTTATAGTCGAATCGAGCGGCTTGACGAGACAAATCCAACGAGCCCAAGATCGTCAAATTTGATATCATTAATACATTCAAATACCCAGTAAACGATCCACAATCAATTGGATCAATATTAGTCATCCATTCAAACCAATCTCAACATACCCTTGTTCTCCCTCCTATTTAGTGACCATGCTACTCCCCAAACACTATAAATAAATCTCACATTTTTCATTATGGGGGGAGGATCCAATTAAGGAAGAGAGAAAAACTAGAGTTCTCTTGCCACCGGACTCCTCCTCGGCCACCGTTGGACCACCAACCATCACTGGACTATTGGTATGCTTCTGCCCATCCACCAATTGATGACAGACTTCCACCCAACCACCAACTATGATCTTTCTGACCTTTGTCACTAGACAACGGTCTTTATGACCACTATTACACATCGACTACGGTCTTTCCGACATCCATCACTAGATAATGGTCTTTCTAACCACTGTCGTCCATTGACTACTGCCCTTCTAACCTCCGTTGCCCGTCAACTACAGTCCTTCCGACCTCCGTCGCTAGACAACTATCTTTTTGACCACTGTAGTCCACCGATTGAGCCCTTCTGACCTCCATCGGTAGACTACGGTCATTCCAACCTCCATCACCAGATAACGATATTTATGACCACTATCATCCATCAATTACAATCTTTCTAACCTCCATCGCTCGTCGACTACGGTCTTTCTAACCTTCATTGCTAGACAATGACCTTTCTAATCACTATTGCTTACCGACTATGACTCTTCTGACCTTTGTCACCATATAACAGTCTTCCTGATAATCATCGCCTGCCAACTAAGGTTCTTCTGACCTCCATCGTCAGACAATGGTCATTTTAACCACTGTCGCCCCACAACTACTGTCCTTCCTACCACAACCACCAAACTACGGTCCTCCCGACCTTCGTCGCCAAATAATAATCTTTCTTACCACTATCGTTAGCCAACTATGATCATCTTGACCTCCGTCACCAGACAACAGTCTTTTGGACAACTATCGCCCACCGACTACGATCTTTTCGACCTCCATCGTCCACCGACTATAATCTTTCTAACCTCATCGCCAAACTATGGTTTTTCAGACCTTCGACGCTAGACTTCGATCTTTCAGACTTATATTGCCCGCCGACTACGGTCCTTCCAACCTTCGTCGCTAGACTATTATCTTTTTTACCTCTGTTGCCCGCCAAATACGGTTCTTCCAACTATCGTGACCCGACTACAGTTTTTTCGACTTTCATCGCTCACCGACTATGATCTTAAAACTAAACAAATATGTTTATATTGATTCTTCCAATTTCCAACATGTAATGCATTCTATATGATGTATATTTGCTACATCAAGTCAATACCTTCCCCCAAGGAAGGGTCTCATTTGTAATTGATTACAAATACTAGAGGATTCATTCAAACTAGGCTAAGCCCTATGGTTTTTCCCCCTTTTCAGGGGTTTCCACGTAAAAAACTCTGGTGTCACTTATGAACGCTACACCCTCTTTTTTATTTAATTGTATGTTGGATCTTCGTACAAAGCTTAGACGTTAAACTTTATATTTCTCTATCGCTGTTAATATTCCAGGACACAACAGTACTAATGTTACAAATTTATAACTTCCCTTAGGACTGAGCACATTTAAGTTGTTGGTCTTTCCATGAACTTGAAATTCATACAAAATAATTTATTACCCCCCGAATTGTGGGTACAATAATAGAATAATGAATAGTATAGTGTGTGTGTAAAAGGAAGTGAACATAGTGACCCTGTGTCATGCCCCGAGATCTAACTTGGAAAGAATGTCAATCAATTTCACAACAATTTACCAGAGTTATCTATAAACCTTCAGTAAGCAATCTATCAAACATCTATAACATTTAAAACTTCAATATAACTGTCGATTCATATCACAAAACATTATATACAATACTCAGGAACTACACTATCACTAGAAGAAAGGAAACTATCCTGTCCTGAGTACAAAAGAATCATCTATCTATCAAAAGAACTAAAAACCTGTAGATCTGGATCAATGCCTATCTCCTGCTCCCGAGCCCTGACCTGAAAATATCAACCACATATAGTGAGCTTTACAAAGCCCAGCAGGTCACCTAATACCTATAACTGAAATCAAAGCACGGCAGTACTATCAATATGCATGTCAATCTATCAATCTGAATCAGTCAATGGTCAATGAGTCAATGCAGCGGAAATCAATAGTCAATAAAACCAGTCAATGCTAGCGGCAGGCAATTCGATAAATCAATTCAATCAATCAACGTCGTCAATCAAATCGATGCTATCAAATCAATACGATCTAATCAATTGAAATCAATCGAGAAAGGCGATACGAAGCAATGAATCTATAAAACAGTCAATACGGTGTAAAACAGTAGCAACAGTGAATCTATAAGTCTATAGGCAGCAAAATCAATGAATCTATAAGCAGTAGTACGATGTCCATGCTATCAATGCAATATCTATATCTATTTCTATATTAATGCTCAATGTCGATGCACAGAAATCAATCAGTGAAATCAATGAAATCGTACGATCTAGTAAATCCAATCAAAGTCGATAAAGCAGGAATCTATAAAACAATGAATCTATAAAGCAATACAGTAAACATGCAATTCAATACTATATACTGAACAAGTACAATCTACTGGTCATGTTGCTGTTGTAGAATCCATATCAAATCAGGTCCTGATATTTTTCTATTCGATTAAAATCACGTAGAATCAATTCCGACCGGTAAAATCTTCGTAGAATACAGTCAAATCGTGTACAATAGTCATATCTATAACATACTAAAAGTTGTGCGGTGGAAGTTGTGTCAAATCAAAACCATGTCGAAAAGTCGACTACGAAAACACAAAACAGATCACAACAAGGTCGAAACACAACATCTCTGAAAACAGAAACAGGGTTCGGAGTCCTTACCACGAGATCTTCACTTTTCCCAACAGCAGCGTCGGACGAAAAGCGCTCCGCGGTCTCCAAAAACCAGCTTTTCTCTTTTCTTCCTTTCTCTTTCTCTCTCTACAAAATATCTGATTTTTAACTTTTGATTTTCTCTCTCCTCAAAACGAGCTGATTTTCCTTATAACTTACTCATATCGGCCTGGCCGATTGAGCTATCGTCCCGGGACGATCCGACCAAAACCAGATCGTCCTGGACCTCACTCAGGGCTATTGTCTGGCCGATCATTTCTACAGTACGATCGTCCTGGACGATCTCACGATCGGCCTGGACGATCTGTGCAGAAATCCTTCCAGAAAACACACCAGAAATCAGCTGTTCAATGCACTGATCGGCCTGGACGATCCAAACTTCGTCCTGGCCGATTCTGGGAGGAAAATCCAAATCAAAGAGGAACAGTAAGGAAACGAGATATTACAATCTCCCCACCTTAGAAAAATGTCGTCCCGACATTTCCCTAAAGGTACGAAGCAAAAACAACGCAAAACAAATCGATCGAAAACCAAATCCAAAACAAAACTCGTCGAAATCCATACAGAACACACAATGCAATCAATCAAATGTCAATATGCAATGTACATATGTCAATATCAATCGGTTAGTCAAATCAATCTTACCAGTAGAATCTTCTGGTCGTTGTTGATCCTGATGCTGTAAACTCTGTAGACTGTAGATGCGTGGCACCACTGGAGGTCGTGGCGCAACTGTCTCCCTCTGATCTCTGACAGTCCTATCATCAATCCTGTTTGCTGATCTCTCACTGTAGGCCCTCGAGCCAACAGTCCTCTGCTGTCCTGTACCCGTATCAGTCCTTCCACCCAGTCCTTTCTGAGGACACTCTGCTGCTCTGTGTCCTTGCTGTCCACAGTGAAAACACTGACCCGTCAATAGGTAGCACTGACCTGCATGTCGTTTGCCACAATGACTGCACGTGCCAGAACCACCAGATGATACTATCGACACTGATCGTGATGCAGATCCTGATACAGATCCCTTCGAACCCTCATACCTGCTTCTCTTCTCTCTATCTCTACCAGAATCATCTCGTCGTACGTCATCTCTCCTCCTCCTGGTATCCTCGTACCTCGATACTGGTGCCGTCAACTCAATTTCTATCAATCGGGCCCGCTCCACTAGCTCAGAAAACTCGTGGATCCGGAAAGGTACAAGTGGTTGCCTCAGCTCTCTATTCAATCCGTGCAGAAATCTATAACACTTGTCTTCAGAAGTAGGAATCAAGTGAGCAGCGTACCTCGCAAGTGCAGTAAACTCGGACTCGTACTGCATCACTGACTTGCGGCCTTGCTCCAATCTCATGAAAGCTTCCTGCATCTGTCGCTGAGCTGACGGTGGTACAAACCACATCCTGAATACTGCAGTGAACTCATCCCAGGTGATCTCAGCATTGGTCTTCCCCTGGAATTTCTCTCTCTGCTGTCCGATCCACCATCTCTCTGCCTCACTTTCCAACATGAATACTGCCAAAGGTACTTTTCTGTTCCCCGGACACTGCATACTATCAAAAATCTTTTCTATCCTCATTATCCAATCCTCAGCAGCCTGTGGTCCTACAGCCCCTTTGAACAACGGAGGCTTCAGCTTGTGGAACATCTGTAAATGTCTGTCAACTTCTTCCTCTTTGCTCCCACTCATCTTGCTCTGAGCATCTCCCATAACATGTGCAATCGCAGTAGCTAACTGCATCATACTCTCTGACGGTACTGGAGATGCGCTGTGTTGCTCATTCGGTACACTGGATTCTGCTGGAGGATCCATATCTTTTCACCTGCACAATTCAAAACAAATGATACACACATGCAATGATGTATGCCAATGAAGCTCGTAAAGCTACCCAATCTCTCAATCCAAACCTACAACTCTGGTAACAATCCATTCTTCCAATAACATTGCTCTGATACCAACTTGTCATGCCCCGAGATCTAACTTGGAAAGAATGTCAATCAATTTCACAACAATTTACCAGAGTTATCTATAAACCTTCAGTAAGCAATCTATCAAACATCTATAACATTTAAAACTTCAATATAACTGTCGATTCATATCACAAAACATCATATACAATACTCAGGAACTATACTATCACTACAAGAAAGGAAACTATCATGTCCTGAGTACAAAAGAATCATCTATCTATCAAAAGAACTAAAAACCTGTAGATCTGGATCAATGCCTATCTCCTGCTCCCGAGCCCTGACCTGAAAATATCAACCACATATAGTGAGCTTTACAAAGCCCAGCAGGTCAACTAATACCTATAACTGAAATCAAAGCACGGCAGTACTATCAATATGCATGTCAATCTATCAATCTGAATCAGTCAATGGTCAATGAGTCAATGCAGCGGAAATCAATAGTCAATAAAACCAGTCAATGCTAGCGGCAGGCAATTCGATAAATCAATTCAATCAATCAACGTCGTCAATCAAATCGATGCTATCAAATCAATACGATCTAATCAATTGAAATCAATCGAGAAAGGCGATACGAAGCAATGAATCTATAAAACAGTTAATACGGTGTAAAACAGTAGCAACAGTGAATCTATAAGTCTATAGGCAGCAAAATCAATGAATCTATAAGCAGTAGTACGATGTCCATGCTATCAATGCAATATCTATATCCATTTCTATATTAATGCTCAATGTCGATGCACAGAAATCAATCAGTGAAATCAATGAAATCGTACGATCTAGTAAATCCAATCAAAGTCGATAAAGCAGGAATCTATAAAACAATGAATCTATAAAGCAATACAGTAAACATGCAATTCAATACTATATACTGAACAAGTACAATCTACTGGTCATGTTGCTGTTGTAGAATCCATATCAAATCAGGTCCTGATATTTTTCTATTCGATTAAAATCACGTAGAATCAATTCCGACCGGTAAAATCTTCGTAGAATACAGTCAAATCGTGTACAATAGTCATATCTATAACATACTAAAAGTTGTGCGGTGGAAGTTGTGTCAAATCAAAACCATGTCGAAAAGTCGACTACGAAAACACAAAACAGATCACAACAAGGTCGAAACACAACATCTCTGAAAACAGAAACAGGGTTCGGAGTCCTTACCACGAGATCTTCACTTTTCCCAACAGCAGCGTCGGACGAAAAGCGCTCCGCGGTCTCCAAAAACCAGCTTTTCTCTTTTCTTCCTTTCTCTTTCTCTCTCTACAAAATATCTGATTTTTAACTTTTGATTTTCTCTCTCCTCAAAACGAGCTGATTTTCCTTATAACTTACTCATATCGGCCTGGCCGATTGAGCTATCGTCCCGGGACGATCCGACCAAAACCAGATCGTCCTGGACCTCACTCAGGGCTATTGTCTGGCCGATCATTTCTACAGTACGATCGTCCTGGACGATCTCACGATCGGCCTGGACGATCTGTGCAGAAATCCTTCCAGAAAACACACCAGAAATCAGCTGTTCAATGCACTGATCGGCCTGGACGATCCAAACTTCGTCCTGGCCGATTCTGGGAGGAAAATCCAAATCAGAGAGGAACAGTAAGGAAACGAGATATTACACCCTGAAAGTGATTTTTATGGGATGTTGCGTGAGATTATGAAGATAGATTACATTTAAATGGGTGTGTGTGGTGCTATTCAAATGTATCTGGTATGATACTTATATAGGAAAAATTAGCATTGATCATACTTGACTAATTAAAGTGAAATTATGAGTCATTCATATTAGTTTCATAGCTTCAACAAGTTTACCACATAAGTAACCTATCTAAATAAAATGAGAAGATTGGTGGAGTTTTGTAAGATAGTGAGGCAATGTTGATACTAAAACTCTACAAGTATAAACTAATAAATAATTAGGAGTAGCATAGCTGTTATTATCAAGAAGATACATCACATGTAACATAAATTGTTTTGCCTCGAACATTGCTTTATAAATTATAAGGATCATTGAGAAAGTAGATGTCTGTATTAAAATTTCGAATATTTGTTAATCCAAAAGAAGAGAATATTTAGTATTAATATTTCAATTTCAAAGAGAAAGAAAAGTGATTGAAGAAAGTAATTGGGTTGATGTAGAGGGTTAAGAGCATGAGATCTTGCATGAAGTGATTTAATTCTATTAATTTTGAAGTTAACATTGCTAAGCAAATGGAATTTTCTCACTATTTATTATTAAGGATTTATATGTTCTAAAAAAATACACTCGATCAAGCACAAATCTCGATGTATATTAGGATTGAAAATTTTAGAAATTAAATTTATGACCATCCAAAGCCTGATTTTAGTAAATTTATAGTTGAATTGAATGTCTCAATGATTTGAACATAACGACACTGAAATTGACTATATATGGAGCTTGAACTGGAACTTGAACCTTGACTTAAAAATTGGATAGAGCTCTACAATCATACAACTATCACTTATCATCCAACAACTATCATTGAACCAACACTGCCTTATCACCTTCAATGAATCATCATTGTTGGACCACTATAGTCAAACCAGCTATGTTAGACCATATCTATATGGCCAACTTCATCGAACCACTGTCGTCCGATCACCACCATCAAACCATCAATATTATTTAACTACCATTGTTGAGCTACCACATTTGTCATCAAACACTATCATTCAACTAACATTTTTGAACCATCGCCGTCCCACCACCTCCATCAAACCACCATTTGCGATAAGATTTATCAGTTCATTGAAGTATGACTAATGCTATTATCTAACCTCTTCCATTAAAACACAGTTGTCCAACTATTACTTCCTATCAGTTGCCATCAAACCACCACTATCTAAACGCCTCCATTTGATTATGGCCATCAAACCACCTCCATTTAACCACCATTATCAAACTATCGTCATCTAAATACTATTCTAACCACAATTGCTACTAATGTCACCTGGCCACTATCACTTAACAATTGTCGTTCAATTATAATCTATTAACAACTATCAGAAGACTACAATCACTCAACCATCATCATCTGATTATGATCCATAAACCATCATAGTCCAACTAAAGTATCATGACTATTATTGCCTGACTTTGATTTTCTTACAATCATCGCTTGACTATGGAGCACTAACCAACATCGCTTGACCATGTACTCCTAGCCAACATCACTCAAAAATAAGGACCAAGATCGCCCAACTATTATACCCTGATCAATGTTGACTGATTACAGTTCAACGAACACTATTATCCGGCTATAATCTTTAGACCACCATCATCTATAAGGCTATACACATCATCAATACTGATATATCATCAAAAAATTATGTTGATCATGCACAAATCTTGAGGCAAAATCAAGTTGGAAACTTCAAAACTTAAATTGAAGACCATGTGAACTCCAATTTCAGCAAACTTATAGTCAAACTGAACGTCTCATAAATGTGAACCCATCAACACCAAATTCGACTCAAACTGAGCCCAAATCAAAGACCCAAAGTACATTTGGAAGGTTCAAACCATAATTTGGATTACCAAATGTGACATGCTTATAGTCGAATCGAGTGGCTCGACTAGAAAAATCCAACAAGCCCAAGATCTCTAAATTTTGATATCATTAAGACATTCAAATGTCTAATAAACAATCTATGATCAAGGGAATTAACATCGGCCGTCCATTCAAACCACTCCCAATTTATCATTGATCTTTTTCCTATTTACTGTCCATGACACTCTCATAAAACTGTAAATAGACCCCTCATTTCTTATAGAAAGGGACCCCCCAAAAAAGAAAAAGGAGGCCCAAGCAAGAAGAGAAGGAAAGGGTGGAAGACGAAGGAAACAGGGAAGCAATAAGAGAAGGAAGAGACTCCTCCTTGACCACCGCCGGACTTTCACCTAACAGCCGACTGATGCTGGAGTTCTGCCCAATCACCAACTCACATCAGAATTAAGCAAGGAAGCAAGAAGAAAAGGAAGAGGCTCCTCCTAGACCACCTCCTGGCTACTGTCGGATGTCGAAATTTTGATCATCGTCGAACTTCCGCTTGTTGCCAAATTTCTACCCGACACTAGACCTCTCCCCGTTGCCGGACTTTCGTAGGATTTCTACCCGATGTCAGACTTCCACCCTTTGCCGGACTTCTACCCGACTACCAACTAACACCAGATTTATGCCCAGCCACCAACTAACGTCGAACTTTTGCCCGACCGTCAGCTAACATCGAATTTTTACCCAACTACCTAACTATCATTGGACTACTGCTCAACCACCAACTGATGTCAATTTTTCTGCCCGACAACCAACTAACACTGGACTTTTGCATGGCCTCCAATTGATGTCGAACCTCGATCGTCCTCCGACAATGGTCTTTCTGACCACTATTGTTCTCTGACTACGGTCCATCTGACCTCCATCTCCCATCCACTACGGTCGGTTGCAGTCTTTTCGACCTCTATCGCCAGACAACGGTCCTTCTGACCTTCGTTACCTGCCGACTACGGTCCTTCCTACTTCCATTGCCAGATAACGATCTTTTCGACCTTCATCACCCTGTTTTGATTAAAAAAAATATTTATTTATTTAAGTATATATAGCTTTGAAAAATATTTAATTATCTTTGGGATTATTTAATTTTGGAATTTTGAAATTGAACACTCTATTATGAACAATATATCGCCTCGAAAGACGAACATATCGTTCCCTAATGGGTTCGAATTTCAAAGTTTTAAATTTCCCCAAAGATAATTAATTAAAGGTTTTGAAAAAGTTAATTTTGAAAATCAATTATGGGTTTCTAAATCTCCTACGAGCGCAAGCCCTCGTAGTTAATTACATCGTAGGAAATCGAATTAAATTTCCTACGAAAACTCTCGATTAAAATAGCGGTAGAAATTTTATTTAAGATTTTCAAAGTTAGATATCAAAAGAAGTTAAGGTTTAGAATTTCAAGTGGGATTGGTTCAATGTTGAACAGTTATTTCTAGAGTCAAAGGAAGAAGGGTAGGAGGTGTTTTGAGATTCTGAATTACTTTAGAAACACCCCGGTCTATCCTAAGTGTTGGGCTTAAATTTGATTGAAATAGATTTAATGTTTAAGTGATCAATTTTATTAGAAAGTTGGGATTCAATTCCCGAAGGTTGAGGTCTTATAGCCCGAGCTAGCCTCAGAACCTAAGTCTAAATTGGGTACTAAAAAGTAACCCGAACCTAGCTAGTGCAATGCGAATCTGGTCTTACCCCGGCCTGGATTGGGGAGCCAGCTAAACCACCTAAACGATTTCAAAATATGAGTCCGGTCTTTTTGTAGAGTGATAGGGACATTAATTAGAAAATTTTAGAGAAATGGGGTCGACATCTAGAGCAAATCCTTAATTGACCCCTTCAACTTATGTCGGGTATTTGATGACTAAATAGATGCAATTAAATATTAGATTCTTTTAAATTTGTTACTAATGCGATGCATGCTAATTGACTCGATTGAATGCAGAATTAGTATGTAGCAATTTAAAAATCTTTGGCTTAGAAAATAGGTTTTATCCTAGAGATTGTATAACATCCCCTTGACAGATCGGCACCCTCATAGGTCAGGTGGCCTGCCAGAACCCGCAGGCGGGGAGATGCCTAGCAAGGTTGAGAAAGTATAATATGTATGCATGAAAAACCCTCGGCGAGTCCGAGCTTACTTCTTAGGACCGTTTAGAGTTACTATCTTATCTTAAAATTTTTATTTAATTAAAATAGAAGAATTTTTTGACAGACCCCTAAGAGCCTAAATTCGTATTCCAGACTAAATCAAAGACGGCATGCATATAAAAAGACTAGAAAAGGCAGGAATTCTAATGCGAAATCAATTAAATAAATCAATTAAATATATCAAATTGAATGTCCATATGGCAAGTGCCACTAATTATTACATCTCAAAAATTACAATAAATTAAAGTGGCCGGGCACCACTGACTACAACCCGGATTTCTAATCCTAAATCAAATGGTTTTGAGAGTTGGGATTCTTCTCATTGTCCAATCCTTCATCTTTTCACGAACATCTTGATTCGTCGGTTCAGGATATCCAAATGGAAAGAAACTCCCTCTTGATCGAGGTGTTATCTTTCCCCTTTGGATATTTGCAAAGTATCCTAATTTGAATTCCAAATGGAAGAAGACTCTCCCCTTTAGGGATGTCTTCACCTCTTTGGAATTCAAATTGGATATTTATATCCCAATCTCAAAACATTTTAAATAAATACAACCTTAACTGAATTAAATTTACATTAAGAGAAATAAGAAAATCTAGACTCGATCCTGCAAGGTTATCCTAATAATCAACAGTTGTATATATTCCCAAGCAGTTATAATATGAAAATTTAAAATGCATTTTTTTAGCCACACTTGGCCATGCTCTTTTTATTTAAAGGGGGTCTTAAGCGCGGCAGGTACCTGTGCAAAGAGTATATATATTTTTTTTATTAACTGCCCCCTTTAATTTTTAGCTCCTTGTATGAGCATGGCCACCTGCATAAGATTGCACAAATATATATTTCGTTCCTAGCCTATGGGTAGGTCTAACACACAATCAAACACAGAGTGCAGAAAGCAAGTAAATAAACATAACAATTCTACACTAGCAAACAGCATGCAGTGAAAGCTACGAAAATCCGGCACGCAACTGCAGAAAGTAAAACACCGGCCTATCCTAGAACTAGAGTCGGTGATCCTAACAAACCATCTAAAGTGTGTGAGGTAGGTTGTGTGGTTTTGATGTATCCTAATTAGGATTATTAGTTAAAGTTGTCTAAAATTTGATTGGTTGGAAGGTTTAAGGGATTTAAGTTTGAATTCAAATATTAATGGCTTAAGATTAATTTTTAAGATTTATTTAATTATTTATTGGATATCACCTTTGTTTCACACCGAGGCCGTGAAGTTTATTTCACCTTCCTTGGGGCTAAGTTAATAGCCTCGTAGGCCTGGGTTACCCAGTGGTACCCGGTATAATTAAGTGGCTTAAGATTGATTAAGGCTTAAGAATTAATGAATTTCATTAGAAATGTTTGGTTGCTGATTTTTAAGATTGACTTATTTAAATTTGCCATTAATCGATTCGTGGCGTTGTGCCACCAGGCTCGAGGAACCAGCCTCCTTAGGACACGTAGCCCCGCAGCCCGGAGTAGTCCAGCCGATCTATGTTTTTAATTAAGTTCAAATTCTGGAAAGTTTGTATTTTATTAAAATACTAGACCTTACTACGATCAGTTAGAAGGTAAGTACGTTGAAATCGGATTTTTCTACATTTTATTACGAAGGTTTGAAGTTTTGAACTAGATTTGAACTAGAGTTGACCGATTTGTTGACTTTTTGAAATATTAAAGATTTCTGGAATTTGATATTTTTAATAAATATTACACCTTATTAGGAGTTGAATGCAAGTGAGTTTGGGTGATTTGGATTTTTCTAGAATTAGTTATGACGGTTCAAAGTTTGGGTATTTAATGAATTTCTTGAAATTACTTAATTAGAGGGCCCTTTTTGTAATTTTGCTCCAAATGAGTTCCCAACTCCTTGAAATCAGCTCCAAAGGTCAGGAATGACCTAAGGAGAGATTCCCAAGTGTTTGGGACATTTTTGGAATTTTTAATATTTTTTAATTAATTATATTAATAAAATATTGATTTTTGATTAAAATTAAATTAAGGACAGAAATGTTGTCAATTCAAGGGGCTTTTAATTTCCATAAGTTAAGGATTGAATTCTGGTCAATTAGAGGGGTTGAACTTAATTTTTGGATTTAAAATGGATTTATTACATTTTCTTGAAGTTTTAAGGGTTAATTAAGGGTTTAAGACTTAGAAAATTAATTAAGGACCTTAATGATTTCAAAAATCAGTCAAACCTTTCCTAGTGGTTGTACATGTCACTAAGTTCAAGTGCTTGAAGTTTCAACTCAAATAGGAGTGAATCCTAATTATTAGAAATATTCTAAATTTTCTAATAAAGGTCCTTAATTGTTGTCCTTAACAATGTCACTAAGTTAATTAGGTTCAAATCAAATCCTTTCTAAACCTTGAACAAGCATGAATGAAACACATAAGCATCACACTCAAGTCCTTAAATCTAGGAGAACCTAGACTAGGTGGTGTGTGCATCCTAAGCATGCAAAGTTTGATATTAATTAAGGTAATAAAATTTTGATTAGTGAATGATTAGAATGTAATCACTTCACTAATCATCCCCCATAAATTTCTATTCAATCAAGCCTAATCTATGTTTAAGATTTCAAAAGGATCTCTCAAGTGCTCTCAAAATTTAACATATATAGTTTTAAAACTAATTTTAATATCTATAAAATAGATTAGTTTTAGAAATTCTAGAAAATTTAAAGTATTTTAAAATAGTTTTTTTTTTTATTAGATAAAAAAAATTTTGAAACATATTTTAAAATATTTTGATAATATAAAATGATTTAAAATAAGGATTTTTTGAATTTAAAAAAAAAAATTGAATTAGACATTAATTAAATATTCAAACATTAATTGAAAACATATAACACATATAATACATATGAAATTAATTTTAAATTAGGTTAAAAGTTTTTATTGTGTTCTCTGAATTTTTTAAGAAAATAATCTTAAAAATAAATTTTTAATATTCTAAAATTTTTTAATAATAATAATAAAAAAAAACTTTATTAATAAGAAATATTTAATAAATCAAATAATTCAAAATATATATAATATTTAAAATCAAATTTAATTTTAAATTAAAGATCTTAATTTTCTGAGAGGTTTGATAGGTTGTACTAAAAATTTGGACTTATATTTAATTTTATATTAATTTTTGAAATTTTCTGGTAATTAAAATAATTAAAATACTAATTAAAATTACTTAACAGGTAATGGCGGCGCGGGTAGCTACGTGGCATAGCGGGATTGGCCAGTCAAACAGCGGACGGCGGCTGGCCAATCATTGGATGACGGCGGGAGGGCCCCACGCGCAATCCACTTAACCACGTCAGCACCGGCTATGAGCCGTTGGATCCCCGCTATCTCTAGTTGGACGGTCCAGATCAAAGCCCGCGATCTGATCTCCCAGTTAGAGATCGGACGACGGACATTTGATCGCGCGGTCTGGATCAAAGGCTCAGATGCCGTCGGACAGATATTTCGGCATCGAGCAGCTGAAGCGCGTCGGACCGAACGCAGATGAATGAAACCTCATCCGTTGATCAGATGATCAACGGCTGAGGTTTCACAGACCTGGACGAGAACCTTAAAACACCCAAGGATTCGTTTTTTGGCTCGTTTGTTCGATCCGGTTAACCAAACTTAATGAAATTTTAAATCAAGATTAAAAATGTGAACAGAAATCGTGGGGAGTTTTTAAAATTATTAAATATGCATTAAATAAAAAGTTAATTAAATCTATGTGTCCTAAACTAGGTTTAGAGTTTCACCTTGATTTAATGGACGGTTTGACCCGTTTAATGGATGGTTGAGCTTGTAGATTGTCCACGAATAAGTTTCCAGTTGAATCCAAGCTCCGAAACGCCACAAATCGCCTTGAACGAGCCTTGGACGGATTGAGTGTTGACCTCGTCGGAAGATCGTCGGAGGCGGCTTTGACCGGCGGGATTTGAGTGGGAAGATGTTGAGGAGGTTCAATAGAGCTCAAACAAACAAAGAGTTTTGCTGGAGGAGCTCTAGGTAGGTGAGAGGGTGCTAGGGCATGAATGAGAGTCTTTTTTAGGGTTTTTCCTATTCAAAATGATTCCAGGTAGAATGAACGGCTAGGATCGACTGTATTAGCCCTTGGATGACTTCCACGTGGCATGGGAGTTGGTGGGAGCAGAGAGCAAGGACGACCCAAGGACATCCTAGGTGGAAAGCGAGTTTTGTCTTTTATTTGGACATGTGTGGCAATATGGGCCTTTGGATTTAGATCCAATGGCTAAGATTAGTCTTAGGAAGCTTCTAGAGCATGCTCAAACTGCTGGAGTGATTTAAATTAGGAGAAATTAATTTTAATGAATTAATTAAGGCTCTAAATGGCTCCTTTGACCATTTGTTGACTGGTTTGACCAGTCAACAGCCAAGTGGGCAGCTGAGGTGGCATGGAGGGATGTCTTGGGTGTTGGGTTCAAAGGGGTTGAGGTGACTCACACTTGTTTGTGTATTTAAGTCTTTTTAAAGCATTAAAAAAAATTTGTTGACCAATGTTGACTAGTCAACTGGTCAACAATAGATGATGTGGCAGCTAGGGCCACTTGAGGGATTAATTAAAATACCTTGGACAAAATTTGCCCAAGATTTGAATGCATTTGGAATTTAATTCAAAATGAAAGGGAATAAAGGTTGATTTTGGTCAACCTAGGTTGACTGGGTCAACCAGGTCGAACCAAGGTGTGAGTCTGGTCTGGACAGGTTTGAAAAGATATTTGGAGTCTGGTAGAAGTAATTCCATGGTTTAAATGGGTCAATTGAGTCAAAAGGGCTTAATGGGCCCTTAATGGGCCCTTAAGTCAAAATTGGTTGACTTGGTCAACCAGCTAGGCTCAGGGTCCGAGATCAGGCTCAACAAGTTTAAAATGACTTTTTAAAATCAATGGAAGTGGTTCCATAGCTTAAATAGGTCATTTAGGTCAAAAACACCTATTTGGATCCTTAAAGGGCCATTTGGGTCAACTAGGTTGACTTGGTCAACCAGGTTGACCCAAGGCCTGGAAATGGGATCAACAGATTTGAAATGACATTTGGAGACCATTGGAGGTGGTCCCAAGGTCTGGAGAGGTCAATTTGGTCAAAATGCCTGTTTTGACCCTTAAGGGCTTGTTTGGTCAACCTAGGTTGACTTGGTCAACTAGGTTGGCCCAAGGTCTGGGTTTGGGTCGAACAGGTTTCAAATGGCATTTCAAGACTAATGGAAATGGTTGGATGGCCTAGAGAGGTCATTTGGGTCAAAACACATGTTTGGACCCTTAAAGGGCCTCTTGGGTCAAACCTGTTGACTTGGTCAACCAGGTTGACCCAGGGGTTGGGAATAGGTTCAAAAGATTTGAAATAACATTTGAAACTTGTTGGAGGTGATTGCATTCAAATCGGAATTCATTTGGTTGAAAATCAACATTTGAGCCCCATAGGGGTATTTTGGTCATTTTGACCCATGATCAACTAGGGGTCAAACTAGGTCTAGAAAAATGCAGTTTAATGTTCAACGTATCAATATTAAGGGTCTGGAAGTGACTAGAGGATTTGGTGAAGGCTCTAAAGTCAAAAACTTCACAGTGATAGGTCCAGTGGCATAGGCTGTAAATATTTGAAGGTTTTACAGCCTTTGGGTTTTACTTAAGTTTCTGGGGTTAGAGACTTCAGAATGGGCTCAAATTTGGAGGGTTGCCTCCAGAGACATGTCCCATCAGTATGCAACTGACAGACTCTGAATCGAAGGTCATTTAACTGGGTTTCAAAGTGTTTGAAAATTCAACGAAAAAGGCCTTTAGGACAAAACCTTTGGACCTTGGATTTTGATCTGATTGACCTAAGATCTAGGTAGATCCTATGGTTTGAATAGATCTTAAAATTTAGGAATCTAGAAGGATCCTAGAGCCTAAGAAAATCCTAGAAGTTGGAGTCTAGAAGGAGTTTAAGATCTAGAGCAGCTCCTAAGGTCTAAATCTTAGAAGAATCCTAGCCTAGATCCTAGGGTCAAGATTCTAAGAGGAGGTCCTAGAATTTTTGAATTGATTTGGAATTAAATTAATTTAAGATCAAGAATAGTCCAAGTGACCTCATACAAAAATGAGGTCAACAAATGGACCCCCAATATGTGTAAGAGAGCGAAGTTCTATTGCACATATTGGCGTTGACCGAGATTAAAGATCAAGTGTGGAATTTTAATCCTAAGGGAATGAAAAATTCATCCATAGGGAAACAAGATTTAAATTAGGGTAGTGCCACGGAAGGCATGCTCCACCACTAATCGTTTTTAACTCAAATGTTAGGGTGGTGCCACGGAGGGCATGCTCCACCACTAACGGATACGAATTAGGATGGCGCCACGAAGGGCACGCTCCACCACTAATCGTTTTTAACTCAAATGTTAGGGTGGTGCCACAGAGGGCATACTCCACCACTAATCGATACGAATTAGGATGGCGCCACGAAGGGCACGCTCCATCACTAATCGTTTTTAACTCAAATGTTAGGGTGGTGTCACATAGGGCATGCTCCACCACTAACGGATACGAATTAGGATGGCGCCACGAAGGGCACGCTCCATCACTAATCGTTTTTAACTCAAATGTTAGGGTGGTGCCACAGAGGGCATACTCCACCACTAACGGATACGAATTAGGATGGCGCCACGAAGGGCACGCTCCACCACTAATCGTTTTTAACTCAAATGTTAGGGTGGTGCCACAGAGGGCATGCTCCACCACTAACGGATACGAATTAGGATGGCGCCACGAAGGGCACGCTCCACCACTAATCGTTTTTAACTCAAATGTTAGGGTGGTGCCACAGAGGGCATGCTCCACCACTAACGGATACGAATTAGGATGGCGCCACGAAGGGCACGCTCCACCACTAATCGTTTTTAACTCAAATGTTAGGGTGGTGCCACAGAGGGCATGCTCCACCACTAACGGATACGAATTAGGATGGCGCCACGAAGGGCACGCTCCACCACTAATCGTTTTTAACTCAAATGTTAGGGTGGTGCCACAGAGGGCATACTCCACCACTAACGGAGATTAAATTCGAGGTAGGAAGAATTGAAAACTCACATCTAGACTTAAGAAAAGAGACATGAGGTATTGAAATTAAAATGATTTGCAACAATTGAAACAATTTGACTTAAAACTTGAAAATTTTTATTAATTGAAAATTCGAGCTACATCAAGCATAGTATCTCTTAAGGAAACGCCCGTTTACAGGAAGCATCGGATGATTTCCCTTACAATCCACTAGCTGATACGAGCCTCCTTCGTAGGTTGTTTCCACTACGAAAGGTCCTTCCCAAGTTGGTTCAAACTTTCCACCGAGTTTTCGGTGCGCTAAGATAGGCCTCCGAAGAACCAAGACCAAGTCGCCTACTTGGAAGGTTCTAGGTCGCACTAACTTATCGTGAGCTTGAATCATTCGGGCTTTATACAACTCTAAATTTTGCTGAGCTTGAAGACGACATCCTTCAAGGCTTTCAAGTTCTTCTAGACGGAGTTGTGCATTTTGTTGAGTTGTAATCTGGTTCTGAATTGCAATTCTGAGTGAAGGGATTTGAACTTCCAGAGGGAGTACGGCCTCAGATCCATACACTAGTGCAAACGGTGTGGATTGGGTCGGGGTTCGATAAGTGGTCCTGTAGGCCCACAAAGCTTCCACCAACCTCTCATCCCACTGACGTTTATTTTCATCAAGGGTCTTTTTGATGATTTGAACCAAAGTTTTATTGAAGGCCTCAGCCAATCCATTAGCCCGTGGATAATAGATGGTTGAGTATCTCCAATCGATACCATGGCGATTTGCAAAATTGTTGATCTTTGTAGACTTGAAAGCGGACCCATTATCGGATATGATTCTGCGCGGAACGCCGAATCTATAAACGATATGGTCACGATAGAATTTCATTACATGATATGATGTTACATTTCTCAATGGGATTGCTTCAGCCCACTTTGAAAAGTAGTCAGTCGCGGCTAAAATGAAGCGGTGACCCTTCGAGGAAGGAGGGTCAATTGGCCCAATGATATCCGTGCCCCAACTTTCGAAGGGCCACGAGGCTATCGTGGGATGCAACACGTTAGGCGGCTGATGTAAAACCACACCATGTACTTGGCACTGATGACAACACTTTGCGATTTTCATGCAATCGTCAATCATCGTAGGCCAGTAGTATCCAAGTCTTTTGATCTTCATTTTCATCTTTGGACCCGATTGATGAGCACCGCACAGTCCAGCATGGACTTCGTTAACGATCTTCAGGGCCTCACATTTGTCTAAACAACGGAGCCACATCTGACCGAACGATCGTCGGTACAACGTATTATTGACTAGTGCGTAGGATAGGGCACGTTTCTTAATTTGATGGGCAAGTGATCTCTCGTGAGGGAGCTTGCCTTCTTGAAGGTATTCAATTATCGGTTGTCTCCAATCTGTTTCTTCATTGACTGCTGAAGAGGTAGAAAGGATTTGGAAAATTTGCTCGTTGATGTGCTCCAAATCTATAGGAGACAGGACTTGACGACCCTGCACCTCTATAGGGATGGAGTCTTCTTCGGGACAGGAAAATTCCTTTGCAAGTTTTGCGAGGGCATCCGCCGAAGAATTGCTTCCACGTGGAATCCTATACATAGTTACAATCGGAATTTGCTCGAGCAAATGGCAAGTGTACTGATGGTACTTCAGGAGTTTAGGATTCAAAACTTTATAGGTTCCTGCAATCTGGTTGATCACCAGTTGGGAATCACCAAAAATTTTAATCTCTTTAATTTCCATCAAAATTGTAAGTTCCAAACCAGTTATCAGAGCTTCGTACTCGGCCTCATTGTTCGTACAAGGTTCTGATAAATGGTAGGAAAAGTACATCATTCCCTTATCTGGTGTTATGAATACCAGGCCAACTCCGGCTTTCCCAGGAATAGTAGATTCAGGTGTTTTGCCCCGTTGAGAGGACGCAGCACCATCAAAATACATTTCCCAGGTTTGAGTGGTGGCTTCCTCGAAACTCATGATTTGCTCATCAGGTAAATCATCATTTAGAGGAGATTCCGCCGGCAACGGGTGTGCCGCAAGGAAGTCGGCGACGGCCTGCCCTTTCACAGCACGCAGGGGAATGAAAGTGATTTCAAATTGGAGCAATATCATAGACCAACGAGCCAAACGTCCTGACAACGTAGGCCTGGTCATAAGATATTGCAAGGGATTAAAACTGGAAATTAAATTAATTTGATGGGAAAGCATATAATGTCTTAGTTTTTGAGCTGCAAAGACTAAGGCAAGACAATGTTTCTCAATCGCTGGATATCGAATTTCCGTTGGTAAGAGTCTTCGACTTAGGTAATAGAGAGCATTCTCTTTCCCTTCGTCATTAACTTGAGCAAGGAGGGCCCCGAGAGACTCGTCAAGGGCCGCAGTGTAGAGTATTAAAGGTCTCCCCGGAACAGGGGCTGCCAAGACTGGAGGATTTGTCAGGTATTGTTTGATATTTTCAAAAGCAGATTGACATTTCTCGTCCCAAATGAATTTGGCGTCCTTTTTAGCGAGGACCGAGAATGGTTGACATCTTCCAGAAAGATTAGAGATGAATCTTCTTATATACGCCAGTCTACCTTGAAGAGATCTTAATTGAGTAAGACTCCTAGGAGGCGGCATATTTAAGATAGCTTCGATTTTAGCAGGATCAATTTCAATTCCACGGTGCCTCACTACGAAACCTAGAAATTTCCCTGACGCGACACCGAAGGCGCACTTCAAAGGATTCATCTTAAGATCATAGTAGCGACGCAACCGCTCGAAGACGATTCTTAAGTCATAAAGATGAGCCTCTTTAACTTTACTCTTGACAACTAAATCGTCGATGTAACATTCGACTTGATTGTGGATTAAGTCGTCAAAGATTCGAGTCATAGCCCGCTGGTATGTTGCACCGGCATTTTTAAGGCCAAATGGCATCACTTTATAACAAAAGATCCCTATAGGACTTCTGAATGCAGTGTTTTTCTCATCTTCTGGAGCCATCTTGATTTGATTATAACCAGACGAGCCATCCATAAAGGAGAAAACAACATGCGAGGAGGCGATGTCCACCATTAATTCTGGAATTGGCAAAGGAAATTCATCCTTAGGACATGCCTTATTCAGGTCTCTATAGTCAACACAGACCCGGATTTGACCATTTTTCTTTCGAACGGGCACAACGCTGGCTACCCAAGAAGGATATTGCTCCTCCCGGATAAATCCGGCATCGGCCAATTTCTTAACTTCAGAAATGACTTGTTGTTCAATCTCCAGACGCATGCGTCGTGGAGCTTGTTTGACGGGAATGGCATCATACCGGATTCCAAGTTTATGAACTGCTATATCGGCGGACAAGCCCGGCATTTCGTCGTATGTCCAAGCGAAACAATCCTTAAACTCGAATAGAAGTTGAATTAGATCCTTAGACTCGTCCTCACTCAACAAAGAACTTATGAATGTGGGGCGAGGGTCATCCTCTGTTCCAAGGTTAATTTCTTTAAGTTCATCAACTGTCGATTTAATTTCTTCTTCAAATTCAGGGGGTGCATCCCGAATTTGAACTTCATCTGAATCATCTAAGGTCTCCAAACAAAGTCTGTCGAGCGAATCGACGACTTCAGTAGGGACACTTTCAGATTCGAGGTGGATGGTTATCATCAAGCAATATTCATCATCGTCAAATGAACTAACGGAACCAAAACCGATACCACTCGTCCAGTTTTTATTGAATTTGGAATTCCAAATACTTTGGTGGTATCTAGCTTGACCCTTAGTCCATTGACTCGGAGCAAAACCTTTAGAGATAAGAGCTTTAACACCAAGAGGAAAGTAGCCGAAAGGTAATTCTATTAATTCATTGAAATCCGCCTCTTCAAGGATTACATCACCTTCATTCCTTGAGGAGGAAGTGCCAGGGAAGAACCTCTGGACTTTCCTTACTTCTCCATCTAAGTTAGGGGAATCCTTAGTTACTAACCCTGAGACTCTGTCAGCAGACAGTGGGGTTAAGGCTAAGGATTTAACTACCCTATTAAGCTTTTCATACATACTCAATTCAGGCTCATCACTTTGAAGTTTAGGATTGTTACCCTCTTGATCACTATCCGAATCTAAAGTGAGATCAAACTTTGGAGGAAGATTAGATTTCTTACAGTCAAAAGCAATTCTGTTACCCCTCTTTTTTGATTCTTCATCGGAACTTGATTCAAGTTCGATATACATCGGGGTATTCCTTCTTTCAGTTGAAACACGGCCTCGACCACGTGCTCTTTGGGCCATCCTCCCACCTCTTTGAGGCAAATTGTTTGGAGGCCTAAAGACTACGCGCTCGACGTCGTCTTCACTACTTGAATTTTGTTCTTTTGTGCTCTTGATTTTTTCTTTTCTCAGCTCTTGAATTGCTTTTGAACTATAATTTTCTTTCTTTTCTTCCTTAACATTGATCTCTACCTTAGATTTTGTAGTAAGACCTTTGGGAACATAATATGCAGCATCCTCGTAGATCCCGATCTCATGAATAGAGAATGGTTGCAAATCACCCTTGATTTCAAACTCAATGCCATCTCGTTGGTACTTGATGCATTGATGTAGGGTGGAAGGAACCATCCTATACTCATGGATCCAAGGCCTACCTAGGAGCGCATTAAAGGACGTAGCCGAATCAATTATATGAAATTTCGCTTCAGTTTTCAACTCTCCTATCTCTAGAAGAAGTGTGATCGAACCTAAAGCCTTCTCACCTTTTTCGTTGAACCCGCGAAGCACTAACTTATCGGTTGAGAGCTTGCTAGTATCAATTCTGAGGTATGCGAGAGTCTTTATGTTCATCACGTTGACCGATGCACCCGGATCAACAAGAACTCTTGATAACTTAACTTGTCCACATTTACAGTGATGTAAAGTGGGCGATTATGATCGGCAGTTCCAAGGAGTAGATCTTCATCGGAGAAGGTAACTCCTGGAATTTCTTTGAAGTACAAAGCTTCCTCCTCTGAAGTTGAAGCGAGTTGAGCTAAGCAAATCTCGGGGTCGAGAAGTGCTTTAATTAAAGTCTCCCTCATCTCTTTTGAAAGGATGAGGGCATCGTAGATGCTCAACTTAGCAGGCAACTTTCTAAGGTGAGCTAAGACGTTGTAATCAACACTTGGAACATTAACATCAGGACCCGGTGGATTTGGAGGAGAGTTTAATTGTTGAGTAGAGACTTGAATTGGATCAGTGGAAACAACTTGTTTTCCCTTTTCCTGTGGGGGAAGCCTAGGGGGTAAAACCTTGCCATCCCGTAATTGTACTTGCACGATTTCATCGGAAGGACATTCTACGGGGAGGTCTACGCTCTCCTTAGGCGGTTGATTGTCATTTTCTGAATTAGGGAATCTGAATCTGAAAAGTCTATCACGACGGGACTCCCTTGAAAATTAATTTCAGGGGTATCACCATCTGATACGACATTAGATTCATCTTCCCCTTGAAGGGTCAAATCTGGAGAGCTGGGTTTTTGAACTTCTAGATTGTCCTCAGCTGGCTCCGGATTATTTTCAATGGAAGAGTCATTTAAAACTTCATTCTCAACACTAATCATCAAAATATTTGCAGAAGGATATTTCTTTTTATTCAATTTTTGACCCTTTGCCTTTGATGGGGCAAAGTAAAAGTCAGATAACTTTAATGGGGCTAGTGGTTTTGAGCCACCATCCACCACTTGTACAAATCTCTCATCCACAAATTTCCTCTCTACAAAAGGTTCACTCTTTTCATTTTTATTTAATACAGTAGTTCCTACAACTACTGGAGAGGAAATCGTCCCAACATCCTCCTGCGATGCCTCCAGCTCAACCTCCCAGATCGGGCCACGGGCTCTCGTCGGTAACTGTTGAGAAAGATGAAAAGATTGGTTAATCGACTTTTTAAATGCCCGGGATAGTGCTATATCCCAACCATCTTCAATGGACGAAGAAAAATTAGAATTAATACCTGAGATAACTTTGACAGATCCTTGATCCGGATTGACTAAGTACTCCTTTGGAATTATGATATTACCTTGACGGAAATTCCAATCGAGCCAGTCCTTAAAAGGTATGCAGTCTTCAATTGTGTGGCCTAACATGCGATGGTAGGGGCAAAAGGTCGGATCATCCTTTTTATTTGCCTCTTCCGGCTTCTTGGCCTCCGGCAATCGAAAATCTGGCTTCTTTAAAAGGCTCTTGAAAATTTTCTTCACCGACTCCCTTTTGAATGGATACGGACGAGCCAATCTCTCTTCAAAAGTGGGCCGGTGATATGCTCTAGTAGGTTGAGAAGTTACCTGAAACGGTTGAGGTTTCTGAGTCTGCTGAACAGTAGGATTACTTGATTGAATATTAATCGGTTTCTTCCCCTTGTCGACTGCTGAAACCATTGCTGTTCTCTTTTCAAAGGACTTCAATGGTTTACTAACCTTCTTATCTTCAGTAGAATCCTTCAAGAATGACATTTTGGGAGCCTCTTCTTGTAGATTACTAGCTTTGTTAAGAAGCTTTTCGAAGGTTTTAATTGTAAACCCCTTTAACATAAAAGCAATAGGCCCGTGGATATTCTTTAGAAGAATTTCCACTGCATGTTGCTCTTGCAGTTGGGGTTCACATTTCATCGAGAGGTTTCGCCACCTCAAGATGTAGTCGACTAAAGACTCGCCCGGTTTTTGCTTTTCGATGACGAGATCACCAACGGTTACACGTTGTTGAGCTCCTGAGAATCTCTTTAAAAAGAGACCCTCGAGCTCTGTGAAAGTTTTTACAGAACCATTTGGTAGATCTGCGTACCACTCAAAAGCAATACCGGACAAACTACTCACAAACTGACGAAAGAGTAGAGCATCCGACCCTCCTGCATTGCAACAGCTTGCTCGGAAATGGGCCAGATGTTGTCTTGGGTTTTCTAAACCGCTAAAAATTTTAAAAGAAGGTGGCACAAAACCCTTAGGATAAGGAACCAAATCATATTCCTCGGGATAGGGTCTACCCTTTGGAATAGATACAGTTCCTTGCGAATGGGCTAAGGCCTCCCTTACCTGAGTTTCAATCATCTGACGAATATCTTTTTCTGGTGGAGGCACCGAAGAAGTAACTTCTGGGAGTTTGGGATTTGAATCAGCTTTCCTGCTGTGCTCGCCCATTGTATGCACTGTGGGCTGCAACTGCTCGGGTTTGAACTCCTGTGATTGCAAAAGCTGATTCTGCATCTGTTCAACTCTAATCATCATCTCCTCCACTTTTCTTTCAAGATTTTTAATGTATTCATCCTTCTCTTTCAATCTGACAGAACTGTCTGAATCTGAGTCGACTGCTGCTGACTCTTCCTCCTTTCCAGAATGGTGCTTAGAAGGCTCAGCATCTTTAGCTGAAGCACGAGTTTCAACCATGTGGACATCTGCTACTGGTTCCTCGTCAACTAGCAAATCATCTTCATCAGGGTTGAACTCATCAACGGCCTTTTTCTTAAGGATATCCCTGATTTCTTGTACCACTTCCTCGACTGGTCTACCATCTATCGCTTCAGTGTAGATGGGTAAATATCCATCATAACTCATCACTTGATCATATTCTTTAACATCCAACTTATCAAAAATGTTGCTAATCTTGACATCATCTTCAGTGATCTCTTCACTAACCAGCTGATCTAACATCTCTTGATCAGGATCTTGGGTCGTCTCCTCCCCTCCGACTGTCCCAAGGTCGGTAGTCGCAAGGGTGACATCCTCAGTAGGGTGAGGGACATCCATCTTAATTGGTGATGGAGGGGCTTGAACAGCTGGGGCTCCAACATCAACACGAATAGAGTCCTCACTTCCCTGAACTGGGAGTCTAGGGAGTTTAACTGGTATCTGAACTTGAGGTTCCCTGAACTGAATCCCAATGGATCTACTGAACTTCCTTCTGGCACATGATTCTTCTGGCGACATGGGCCTCTTGCCCTTAACATCAACTGGTTTAAGCTCTTTAAATACTTCTTTAGATTTCACTATCACTGGGGCCAGCTTTAACAGTTTTGAAGGTGGGGTCGGTGGTCTGCCACTAAAAGAGCGACTCTGGCCAGACCCGGTTAATACTATCTCCTCCGTCTTTGCAGACGGGAGGCGAGGCACCCAATGGTATCCATCTACCAAAACTGAAGATACAGGTTGTTTAACAAATTTTTTGTTCTTCCTCACTGGTTGAGGAGTCAAATTCCTGGCTTCAGATTTCTCTTCCTTCAGAACTTCCTTTTCAAGTTTATGTGAAATCACTCCCTTCAAGTGTTTCACATACTGCTCCTTAGTTTGCCCTACTTGAGCAGCGCAAGTATGAATGATATTTCTAAGCATTCTAGCTTTCAAAACTTGCTTCTCCTTCGGGGTTCTTTTAACAGAATAGTCTACTGGGCTAGGCGGAGTGCTAGCTATCCGAGTAACTCTCTCCTCCCCTGCAGAAGCTGCGAGAGGGTGAAAACGACTCCCTTTAAGGAGTGGAGAAGAGGCAGGGATTGGCAGCTCCTCGACAGCCTCAAGATCGACTTTTCCCAAGGCCTTCAGCTCGGCCACTTTCTTGGTCTTGGTGATCTTCTTTCTTAACCTCCTCAAATAGTTCTTCTTGGAATTCTTACTTCCATATAGAGTTTCAGCGCTAGAAGATCCCTTCTCAAACACTATCTTGGCTGCAGCGGCAGCTTCCAGTTTTTTTGCATCTTCAAGGAACTCTTTGGGTGCATTAGCGATATCTAACGCTGACCACAGACTAGGAGGGGCATCATTCCCGGCTCCTATGGCTAGTTGAACTATAGGGGCATCTTTCTCATCCTTGACAGCAAGGTCCACTAAGGTATTTCCATTCATCACCAGTCTAAGGGACTCAAACCCTATCCCAAACTGAATCGAGTTTTCATACACTAATTCTTCAATCAGTAAATCACGATCCATTGAAAACAGTAGTTTGCCAGCCATTGCGGTTAAGTTGATTGTCTGAGAATTGGAAAGGAGAAGATTTGAATTAGAAACTTGAATTTAAATTTTGAAAATAAATTTATATTTTATCGTATATATCGGGTTATAAGAGCTATAACCCGGTGTAAAACGATAGAATATAGAGTTTGATTTTGATTGAAATGGAATTTTGAATTGTCGTTGTATATATTCAACTACAGAAGGATTTTGTAGGAAAATATATGACAACAATAATCTGAATTTGATTTGGATGAATTTGGATAAGATGTTCGAATTTGGAAGAAATTGAATTTTGGAAATTCAAAAATCCGGCAGCATTTCCCCTTATTTTTGGAACTCAATGTGTTGAATTTTCATTCAACAAAAGGTTCACAAATAAACGTCGGGAAAAATACTAAGAAAGCCTAACTCTTTCAATCTTTAAAGGATGAAATGTTAATGGCGAATTCGTGCCGGATCGAGTTTTAAGGTTCGTTGTATATGTTGACTACGATGATTGTCGTAGAAGAACATATAACAATGATAATTGATTTGAAGTGATTTTAAAGAGAGTTTTGAAAACTTAAAAATCCGGCAGCATCTCCCCTTATTTTTGGGACTCAAGGTGTTGAATTTTCATTCAACAGAGGTCCACATTAATTAGAGGAAATTTATTTAGAATTTACTTGACTCTTTCATTCTAGTTAGCGGACTAAGAATGAAATGTCATAGCTTAATTCTACCGGAATAATTGAATTTTAAAACGAATCTTCAAAATGAATTCTACACTTGATCGTATATATATCGAGTTGAGATTGTTAAAATTCGATATATAACGATACAACGTAATTGTCTAGATTTTGGAAGGATTAAAACTCTATTAAAAGATTGAGAATTTAGATTTTGAAAAATTGAGGATATTTTCTATAAGTTATAAAACTCAGCATGCCACTAGTAATCCTAGCACGCTAGTTTCTAAAATTTATAGAAAGGTTTAGAGAGGGATAGGCTTAACTCTTTCGCTCTACCAACCAAGTTGGAGGCAAAATGTTCAAGCCTAAACTTAGAGGGAGGCTTCCTACACTCACCTCTCATTACACATGTCTTAATTGAGTTGGCCACACTCACCCAAGGGAGAAATGGGAGAGGGACCAACGGAGAGAAAGGTAGTTAAGACTACCGATTCAATAAAATTCAAACCGCTATTAAAGATGGAAAGTGAGATTCTCCCCAGCGGAGTCGCCATTTTTTGTTTTGATTAAAAAAAATATTTATTTATTTAAGTATATATAGCTTTGAAAAATATTTAATTATCTTTGGGATTATTTAATTTTGGAATTTTGAAATTGAACACTCTATTATGAACAATATATCGCCTCGAAAGACGAACATATCGTTCCCTAATGGGTTCGAATTTCAAAGTTTTAAATTTCCCCAAAGATAATTAATTAAAGGTTTTGAAAAAGTTAATTTTGAAAATCAATTCTGGGTTTCTAAATCTCCTACGAGCGCAAGCCCTCGTAGTTAATTACATCGTAGGAAATCGAATTAAATTTCCTACGAAAACTCTCGATTAAAATAGCGGTAGAAATTTTATTTAAGATTTTCAAAGTTAGATATCAAAAGAAGTTAAGGTTTAGAATTTCAAGTGGGATTGGTTCAATGTTGAACAGTTATTTTCTAGAGTCAAAGGAAGAAGGGTAGGAGGTGTTTTGAGATTCTGAATTACTTCAGAAACACCCCGGTCTATCCTAAGTGTTGGGCTTAAATTTGATTGAAATAGATTTAATGTTTAAGTGATCAATTTTATTAGAAAGTTGGGATTCAATTCCCGAAGGTTGAGGTCTTATAGCCCGAGCTAGCCTCAGAACCTAAGTCTAAATTGGGTACTAAAAAGTAACCCGAACCTAGCTAGTGCAATGCGAATCTGGTCTTACCCCGGCCTGGATTGGGGAGCCAGCTAAACCACCTAAACGATTTCAAAATATGAGTCCGGTCTTTTTGTAGAGTGATAGGGACATTAATTAGAAAATTTTAGAGAAATGGGGTCGACATCTAGAGCAAATCCTTAATTGACCCCTTCAACTTATGTCGGGTATTTGATGACTAAATAGATGCAATTAAATATTAGACTTCTTTTAAATTTGTTACTAATGCGATGCATGCTAATTGACTCGATTGAATGCAGAATTAGTATGTAGCAATTTAAAAATCTTTGGCTTAGAAAATAGGTTTTATCCTAGAGATTGCATAACATCCCCTTGACAGATCGGCACCCTCATAGGTCAGGTGGTCCTGCCAGAACCCGCAGGCGGGGAGATGCCTAACAAGGTTGAGAAAGTATAATATGTATGCATGAAAAACCCTCGGCGAGTCCGAGCTTACTTCTTAGGACCGTTTAGAGTTACTATCTTATCTTAAAATTTTTATTTAATTAAAATAGAAGAATTTTTTGACAGACCCCTAAGAGCCTAAATTCGTATTCCAGACTAAATCAAAGACGGCATGCATATAAAAAGACTAGAAAAGGCAGGAATTCTAATGCGAAATCAATTAAATAAATCAATTAAATATATCAAATTGAATGTCCATATGGCAAGTGCCACTAATTATTACATCTCAAAAATTACAATAAATTAAAGTGGCCGGGCACCACTGACTACAACCCGGATTTCTAATCCTAAATCAAATGGTTTTGAGAGTTGGGATTCTTCTCATTGTCCAATCCTTCATCTTTTCACGAACATCTTGATTCGTCGGTTCAGGATATCCAAATGGAAAGAAACTCCCTCTTGATCGAGGTGTTATCTTTCCCCTTTGGATATTTGCAAAGTATCCTAATTTGAATTCCAAATGGAAGAAGACTCTCCCCTTTAGGGATGTCTTCACCTCTTTGGAATTCAAATTGGATATTTATATCCCAATCTCAAAACATTTTAAATAAATACAACCTTAACTGAATTAAATTTACATTAAGAGAAATAAGAAAATCTAGACTCGATCCTGCAAGGTTATCCTAATAATCAACAGTTGTATATATTCCCAAGCAGTTATAATATGAAAATTTAAAATGCATTTTTTTAGCCACACTTGGCCATGCTCTTTTTATTTAAAGGGGGTCTTAAGCGCGGCAGGTACCTGTGCAAAGAGTATATATATTTTTTTATTAACTGCCCCCTTTAATTTTTAGCTCCTTGTATGAGCATGGCCACCTGCATAAGATTGCACAAATATATATTTCGTTCCTAGCCTATGGGTAGGTCTAACGCACAATCAAACACAGAGTGCAGAAAGCAAGTAAATAAACATAACAATTCTACACTAGCAAACAGCATGCAGTGAAAGCTACGAAAATCCGGCACACAACTGCAGAAAGTAAAACACCGGCCTATCCTAGAACTAGAGTCGGTGATCCTAACAAACCATCTAAAGTGTGTGAGGTAGGTTGTGTGGTTTTGATGTATCCTAATTAGGATTATTAGTTAAAGTTGTCTAAAATTTGATTGGTTGGAAGGTTTAAGGGATTTAAGTTTGAATTCAAATATTAATGGCTTAAGATTAATTTTAAGATTTATTTAATTATTTATTGGATATCACCTTTGTTTCACACCGAGGCCGTGAAGTTTATTTCACCTTCCTTGGGGCTAAGTTAATAGCCTCGTAGGCCTGGGTTACCCAGTGGTACCCGGTATAATTAAGTGGCTTAAGATTGATTAAGGCTTAAGAATTAATGAATTTCATTAGAAATGTTTGGTTGCTGATTTTTAAGATTGACTTATTTAAATTTGCCATTAATCGATTCGTGGCGTTGTGCCACCAGGCTCGAGGAACCAGCCTCCTTAGGACACGTAGCCCCGCAGCCCGGAGTAGTCCAGCCGATAAACCAAATTAATGTAGTTAAATTAGAAGTTTTAAAAGATTAGATTATTAATACTTAATCCATTTTTAAGGTTTAACATCCCTTGGAATCCATTCGTGGCGTTGTGCCACCAGGCTCGAGGAACCAGCCTCCTTAGGACACTTAGCCCCGCAGCCCGGAGTAGTCCAGCCAATAAACTTCATCTTTAGGATGGTTGTTGTGTTTTAAAATGTTTGTTGAATGTTTTAAACATTAAGTTAAGATTTTCTGGAGTTTTAGAACTATTTTGAGTTTTATGAATTTTTGAATATTTTAATCATTTAATTAAGGGGTTGAAAATTGACTTTTTAATTAAGTTCAAATTCTGGAAAGTTTGTATTTTATTAAAATACTAGACCTTACTACGATCAGTTAGAAGGTAAGTACGTTGAAATCGGATTTTTCTACATTTTATTACGAAGGTTTGAAGTTTTGAACTAGATTTGAACTAGAGTTGACCGATTTGTTGACTTTTTGAAATATTAAAGATTTCTGGAATTTGATATTTTTAATAAATATTACACCTTATTAGGAGTTGAATGCAAGTGAGTTTGGGTGATTTGGATTTTTCTAGAATTAGTTATGACGGTTCAAAGTTTGGGTATTTAATGAATTTCTTGAAATTACTTAATTAGAGGGCCCTTTTTGTAATTTTGCTCCAAATGAGTTCCCAACTCCTTGAAATCAGCTCCAAAGGTCAGGAATGACCTAAGGAGAGATTCCCAAGTGTTTGGGACATTTTTGGAATTTTTAATATTTTTTAATTAATTATATTAATAAAATATTGATTTTTGATTAAAATTAAATTAAGGACAGAAATGTTGTCAATTCAAGGGGCTTTTAATTTCCATAAGTTAAGGATTGAATTCTGGTCAGTTAGAGGGGTTGAACTTAATTTTTGGATTTAAAATGGATTTATTACATTTTCTTGAAGTTTTAAGGGTTAATTAAGGGTTTAAGACTTAGAAAATTAATTAAGGACCTTAATGATTTCAAAAATCAGTCAAACCTTTCCTAGTGGTTGTACATGTCACTAAGTTCAAGTGCTTGAAGTTTCAACTCAAATAGGAGTGAATCCTAATTATTAGAAATATTCTAAATTTTCTAATAAAGGTCCTTAATTGTTGTCCTTAACAATGTCACTAAGTTAATTAGGTTCAAATCAAATCCTTTCTAAACCTTGAACAAGCATGAATGAAACACATAAGCATCACACTCAAGTCCTTAAATCTAGGAGAACCTAGACTAGGTGGTGTGTGCATCCTAAGCATGCAAAGTTTGATATTAATTAAGGTAATAAAATTTTGATTAGTGAATGATTAGAATGTAATCACTTCACTAATCATCCCCCATAAATTTCTATTCAATCAAGCCTAATCTATGTTTAAGATTTCAAAAGGATCTCTCAAGTGCTCTCAAAATTTAACATATATAGTTTTAAAACTAATTTTAATATCTATAAAATAGATTAGTTTTAGAAATTCTAGAAAATTTAAAGTATTTTAAAATAGTTTTTTTTTTTATTAGATAAAAAAAAAATTTTGAAACATATTTTAAAATATTTTGATAATATAAAATGATTTAAAATAAGGATTTTTTGAATTTAAAAAAAAAATTGAATTAGACATTAATTAAATATTCAAACATTAATTGAAAACATATAACACATATAATACATATGAAATTAATTTTAAATTAGGTTAAAAGTTTTTATTGTGTTCTCTGAATTTTTTAAGAAAATAATCTTAAAAATAAATTTTTAATATTCTAAAATTTTTTAATAATAATAATAAAAAAAAAACTTTATTAATAAGAAATATTTAATAAATCAAATAATTCAAAATATATATAATATTTAAAATCAAATTTAATTTTAAATTAAAGATCTTAATTTTCTGAGAAGTTTGATAGGTTGTACTAAAAATTTGGACTTATATTTAATTTTATATTAATTTTTGAAATTTTCTGGTAATTAAAATAATTAAAATACTAATTAAAATTACTTAACAGGTAATGGCGGCGCGGGTAGCTACGTGGCATAGCGGGATTGGCCAGTCAAACAGCGGACGGCGGCTGGCCAATCATTGGATGACGGCGGGAGGGCCCCACGCGCAATCCACTTAACCACGTCAGCACCGGCTATGAGCCGTTGGATCCCCGCTATCTCTAGTTGGACGGTCCAGATCAAAGCCCGCGATCTGATCTCCCAGTTAGAGATCGGACGACGGACATTTGATCGCGCGGTCTGGATCAAAGGCTCAGATGCCGTCGGACAGATATTTCGGCATCGAGCAGCTGAAGCGCGTCGGACCGAACACAGATGAATGAAACCTCATCCGTTGATCAGATGATCAACGGCTGAGGTTTCACAGACCTGGACGAGAACCTTAAAACACCCAAGGATTCGTTTTTTGGCTCGTTTGTTCGATCCGGTTAACCAAACTTAATGAAATTTTAAATCAAGATTAAAAATGTGAACAGAAATCGTGGGGAGTTTTTAAAATTATTAAATATGCATTAAATAAAAAGTTAATTAAATCTATGTGTCCTAAACTAGGTTTAGAGTTTCACCTTGATTTAATGGACGGTTTGACCCGTTTAATGGATGGTTGAGCTTGTAGATTGTCCACGAATAAGTTTCCAGTTGAATCCAAGCTCCGAAACGCCACAAATCGCCTTGAACGAGCCTTGGACGGATTGAGTGTTGACCTCGTCGGAAGATCGCCGGAGGCGGCTTTGACCGGCGGGATTTGAGTGGGAAGATGTTGAGGAGGTTCAATAGAGCTCAAACAAACAAAGAGTTTTGCTGGAGGAGCTCTAGGTAGGTGAGAGGGTGCTAGGGCATGAATGAGAGTCTTTTTTAGGGTTTTTCCTATTCAAAATGATTCCAGGTAGAATGAACGGCTAGGATCGACTGTATTAGCCCTTGGATGACTTCCACGTGGCATGGGAGTTGGTGGGAGCAGAGAGCAAGGACGACCCAAGGACATCCTAGGTGGAAAGCGAGTTTTGTCTTTTATTTGGACATGTGTGGCAATATGGGCCTTTGGATTTAGATCCAATGGCTAAGATTAGTCTTAGGAAGCTTCTAGAGCATGCTCAAACTGCTGGAGTGATTTAAATTAGGAGAAATTAATTTTAATGAATTAATTAAGGCTCTAAATGGCTCCTTTGACCATTTGTTGACTGGTTTGACCAGTCAACAGCCAAGTGGGCAGCTGAGGTGGCATGGAGGGATGTCTTGGGTGTTGGGTTCAAAGGGGTTGAGGTGACTCACACTTGTTTGTGTATTTAAGTCTTTTTAAAGCATTAAAAAAAATTTGTTGACCAATGTTGACTAGTCAACTGGTCAACAATAGATGATGTGGCAGCTAGGGCCACTTGAGGGATTAATTAAAATACCTTGGACAAAATTTGCCCAAGATTTGAATGCATTTGGAATTTAATTCAAAATGAAAGGGAATAAAGGTTGATTTTGGTCAACCTAGGTTGACTGGGTCAACCAGGTCGAACCAAGGTGTGAGTCTGGTCTGGACAGGTTTGAAAAGATATTTGGAGTCTGGTAGAAGTAATTCCATGGTTTAAATGGGTCAATTGAGTCAAAAGGGCTTAATGGGCCCTTAATGGGCCCTTAAGTCAAAATTGGTTGACTTGGTCAACCAGCTAGGCTCAGGGTCCGAGATCAGGCTCAACAAGTTTAAAATGACTTTTTAAAATCAATGGAAGTGGTTCCATAGCTTAAATAGGTCATTTAGGTCAAAAACACCTATTTGGATCCTTAAAGGGCCATTTGGGTCAACTAGGTTGACTTGGTCAACCAGGTTGACCCAAGGCCTGGAAATGGGATCAACAGATTTGAAATGACATTTGGAGACCATTGGAGGTGGTCCCAAGGTCTGGAGAGGTCAATTTGGTCAAAATGCCTGTTTTGACCCTTAAGGGCTTGTTTGGTCAACCTAGGTTGACTTGGTCAACTAGGTTGGCCCAAGGTCTGGGTTTGGGTCGAACAGGTTTCAAATGGCATTTCAAGACTAATGGAAATGGTTGGATGGCCTAGAGAGGTCATTTGGGTCAAAACACATGTTTGGACCCTTAAAGGGCCTCTTGGGTCAAACCTGTTGACTTGGTCAACCAGGTTGACCCAGGGGTTGGGAATAGGTTCAAAAGATTTGAAATAACATTTGAAACTTGTTGGAGGTGATTGCATTCAAATCGGAATTCATTTGGTTGAAAATCAACATTTGAGCCCCATAGGGGTATTTTGGTCATTTTGACCCATGATCAACTAGGGGTCAAACTAGGTCTAGAAAAATGCAGTTTAATGTTCAACGTATCAATATTAAGGGTCTGGAAGTGACTAGAGGATTTGGTGAAGGCTCTAAAGTCAAAAACTTCACAGTGATAGGTCCAGTGGCATAGGCTGTAAATATTTGAAGGTTTTACAGCCTTTGGGTTTTACTTAAGTTTCTGGGGTTAGAGACTTCAGAATGGGCTCAAATTTGGAGGGTTGCCTCCAGAGACATGTCCCATCAGTATGCAACTGACAGACTCTGAATCGAAGGTCATTTAACTGGGTTTCAAAGTGTTTGAAAATTCAACGAAAAAGGCCTTTAGGACAAAACCTTTGGACCTTGGATTTTGATCTGATTGACCTAAGATCTAGGTAGATCCTATGGTTTGAATAGATCTTAAAATTTAGGAATCTAGAAGGATCCTAGAGCCTAAGAAAATCCTAGAAGTTGGAGTCTAGAAGGAGTTTAAGATCTAGAGCAGCTCCTAAGGTCTAAATCTTAGAAGAATCCTAGCCTAGATCCTAGGGTCAAGATTCTAAGAGGAGGTCCTAGAATTTTTGAATTGATTTGGAATTAAATTAATTTAAGATCAAGAATAGTCCAAGTGACCTCATACAAAAATGAGGTCAACACACCCACCAACTATTGTTCTTCCGACCAAATGAACACGTCAATAGTGATTTATTATATTCTCACAATGTAATGTACTTCATATATTGTACATCAAGCCAAGGCCTTCCCCCCGAGGATGGGCCTCATTTGCAATCGACAGCAAATAATAGTGGGTTCATTCAAATTGGGCCAAGCCCCATAGTTTTTCTCTTTTTAGGTTTTTCCACATAAAAATTTTGGTGTCTCTTATGAATGTTGCACTCTCTCTCTTATCTGATTGCGTGCTGGATTTTCGTACAAAGCTAAGACGTTAAAACTTTATATTTCTCTACCACCGTGAATATTCCAGGACGCAACAAACACCAAAACTGACATGCATTGACTTCATTTCCCATTGTCTTAACCACATCATCACATGCCTTGCTATATATGCCTAATGCACGACATCAACGCCCAACAACTTTTTGTCTTCCATCACCACCAATATTAACACATACGATTGTAAATAAGGACAACTCGCATCATTGATACAACTTCATCGCTTGATGTCAAAACCAACATTTTGACTATACTTCTTAGCTTCTAGGAGTCTCTTATTAAAGAATAATGATCGATTATAAAAGAACGAATTCTTGAAATCAGATCCAAATCCTTCAGACCCCTCTAATTCCACAATGAAATTTATTATCTGTACTTCATGTCTACTATATTATATTTTAACTTCATTAATTATTATGAAGAGGTAATGGATAATATATATTAGAATTATTTCAACTGAGTCAGGCACTATAATTTTTCCCTTTTTGAGTTTTCCTATTAAAAATATCGATGTCTCTTATAACTCTTCTTTTATCTAAGTGTGCTAGATCTTCATACAATGTTAAGATATTAAACATATTCTCTCTTATGTTGTGAATATTTTACCACAAAATAATAATCATTACTTTTACACTGCTTTCTTTTTTCAACCAACAAATGGCCACTAAATAAGAGAGGTCACGGAAAGTGAAAGGATAATAGTGCCGAGCGAGAAATAAAAATTTAGATATGTCTAACATTACGAAAAAATAGAGCTATCACAACACAAATTTGAACTTTTCCCGACAGTTTTTCCCGCCACAAATTTGCATGCATTAGTTTTAAAATCGTTGGATGCCCGCCTTGATTGCAATGTGCTGCAATGACATTCAACAGCGATTTCAAGCCCGACGACGTAGAAATAATCAAGTGCTAAATTTCACAGCGGTTTTAACTGCCAAAAGGTTACAGAAATGCAACCCTCATAACTGCCATTGAACAACACCGAAAAAAAATGATTTGCAGTTTTGTGATAGTTTTAACCTTTATAATTCTGTAATGTTGAGGTGGTTTAAACTACGACAATCTTCCATATTTTTTTTTTAAATGAAATTCATTTAATTATAACATAAAACACATTCAATAAGAACCAGAATAACCAACATATAATGGCCATAAATGATTGAGCTTAATACCTAAAAAACAAAATCACAATAACTGACAAAATATCAGAAAAATAATAATAACAATAAATTTTATGCTTGTGCAATCATATCAAATTGCAAAACATGATGAGTCATATATCTTTGGTAGTAACAAGAAATCAAAATGTTAAGATTCTTCATATTATCATATAACTCTCACTGACATCAAATGATTTCACAAATAATTTACAAATAATTGTCAAACAGACTTTTTAGTTTTTATTTTTTTATTTTATTTTTTAACTGACTTTTTAGTTTAAGAGTATTGAATCATGCATGTGAAATAAATAATTGGTATTCAAGACTCTTTTAAAGGCTAGGATGGCAAGGCTTCCTCCAAATCAATACAAAGCTAGGAAAATTTCTCTAACAAGGAAAGATTCCACTGGAAGCCACAACTTGCTTCCAATCTCCATGTGTCAAGTATATAAGAAGAATTATTCTAGGCGGAGTGCGGAGGGTGTCCGGAGATCAATAAAAATGCGTCACGTCACCTTATTAGTGGGTACCCAGCTCGGTACTGTCATTCGGTACCGCTGGGTACTGCTGGGTATCCAGTGCTTAACCAGACGGTTCTACCGTCCGGTTAAGTTGAGTTGAAGGAAATGAAAGATCTAATGGATTACATAAGAAGTCAATGCAAATAGTGCTATGTGAAACCCTAGAAGCTTGTTGCTAAATTTCAGAGGAAGAAAAAAGATTCCATTCTAGAAGAATATCTAAACAACAATCTTTTATCACACAAATCCTTATAAGCCTTGCATGCTATACATGCTATGGTTAGGTTACTCAAGGAATGGAAAGAACACAACAACAGGAATGAAACCCCAATTAAAACTACACAAGAATTTCAACTGAATCCACAAAAGACCAGTAAAAAAAAAATGATGAAAGCATTTCAAATTAAACCAAAAGTTAGACATGGATGGAATAGGGCCGCATGCTCACACTAGCATGAGAGCTCATGATTGGAGACAAACCGGCCAAGGAGATGAAGATTGAAGAAGTAGAAGCGCGCGACCGGGATGAGGGCTTCGTCACAATCTTTCGCTCTGAGTGAAGGCTAAGGATCCAAAATGCACGAAACAAGAGGGAAAAGGGAAGAGGGAAGAGGGAATTAGGGTAAGCCGAGAGCGTCAAATCGCGTATAAGATCGGGAAGGTGGGGGGATTTTAACATCGATCGAAACTAGTGTTATCTACACCAGAAAAACCGGTCCAAATAATAGCGGTTCTCACGGCAGTTTTAAAACCGCCCCAAATAACAGCTGCAAAAATTTTATTTTTATTTTTGTAGTGTGGGGATTGGAAAACTAGATAAAACCGCTTACTTTCATTTTCTAAAATTCAATAAAAGAAATAAATAAAGATAAGGAATATATCCAAGGCATCAAAAATTCTAAACATACTAATACAAACATGTGAAATAGCTTAACTGTAAATAGTTTGTGCAATTCCTTATGATAAACAACTTCAACAATTCTTCTCTTTTAAATTTTGAAAATGCACTCAACTCCTCACTTTTCTTAATTTAAGAAAAACAAATATTTAACCATCACACAACTTTATGCAAAGAAATAATAAGAATTTTAGGGTAATTTGGGATCATTTTTATCTTATTATTTTATTTATATTTTGATATGATATTAAACTTTTTGATATCATAAGAATGTGTTATTTTAACTTTTATAAAATATCAAATGAATTTACTTAAGTAGTGGTGAGGCATGAGCAATGATAGCCAATGAGGCGATGACAACAGTAGTGATTTCTATCACTAACGGCAGCATATGATTATTATTTTAAAAATATTCAAAGTACATCAAAAAAACAATTTTTGGTTATTTTTTAAAATAACTTGATTTGCTTTAAAATAAAAACAAAAATAATCCCAAATAGGACTTCTCTTTTTCTTTCCACAGACATATTTTGCCACCATATCTCCAATCTGAAACAATATCTTCCTACAACAATAACAATAACACCAAGCCTTTGTCCCACTATGTGGGGTCAGCTACATGAATACTTTTTCTTCATTGTGTCCGATTAAAAGTCATGAAACAATATCTTCCTATGAATTAGAAATCTAAATGAAATTAAGTTTATCTCGTATATACGACTATCTGATTTCATTAATAAAACATTTTATGTTTCCCTGCCAAAGTCATAGAAAACAAAAAACAAACTATATACCATCATGGAGGATGAAATCATCTCTTTATATACTAGCATAATTATTCAGCATCAGAATTGAGATACTGGAACCACTCTTCACCAGCCGCCTCTACAATTTCACCATTCATGGATTCCTCACTCTCTAAACTCTCCTTCAACGAGTCCTTTATCATTCCTCTTGCAGTCCTCAACCTCCTTTAGTTTCCAGAGCAAAAATTGAAAGATCCTTTTCGAGCTCTATTCGCCTTCTTCGGTAAGCTTTTCTTCATCTTGCTATGAGAGCTCATGTGTCCTCCAAAAGCTTGAGCATTTGGGAACTCATGGCCACAAAAATGAAAAAAAAAGTTATATGAGGATACTCTAACAAATAATTGATTAGGATTGACCTCAAAGTTTTAGAATTTACTTCAGATAAATGTAATATACGAGTCATTTGTTTGACAATACTCAGTTCCCTTTAAGTATCAAAAACAATATCAATGTGAGAAGTAACTTACCAAGTGCAAGGTGCAACCACAATTCTATCACAAAGCGTGGCATATGTCTCCAGTAACTTCCCATCCCAGTAGGGATCTTCAGAAGAGAGTCATCCGAATCCTCCGAACAGTTTCATCTGGACATCTCGAAGTTTTGTCAAAGCAGGCAGGCATTACTGATCCAGAGGAAGTCTCAACCTTTCAAATGCATTAATATGTAAAACTTTTAACCACATAATTGAAGAAATAGAGCTTGAAAAATGATGACCCATCATCATCAAAAACCTTAAGACCAGGAATGAATAATAAACAATCTCATATGATATGTAATGAGGCTGTGACATTATCTCTGTATAATACAATTCTGATAAATTAAAGTTACTCTAGATAAGATCTATATGCTTTAAACCAACAAAATACAAGCTATCTGCAAGGCTTCCAAGTTGTCAAGTTCATTTGAAGTGAATGATACTCGTTATCTTATATTCCTCAAGAATTCCGTGCAAACCAAGCCAGAATAACAGGGATTTTCACGATTTCTTCACTTGGGTCAACTACAAGTGTAACCACTAAGTTCAAAAAAAAAAAGGAATTCTCCAAACATAATATAGAAAAGAAGAACATGAACAATATATTACTTTCAAAAAAACCAAAACATTATCATGATCTTTGATACGTCATCACAAAATTAGCTTGATCATGCACGAATCTCGAGGCAAAAGCTAGTTGGAGACTTCAAAAATTAAATCCGGGAGCATCCGAACTCCGATTTCAACGAGCTTACAGTCAAACTGAGCGTCTCGGAAATACGAACCCAACGACACCAAGATCGACTCAATCCGAGCCCAAATGAGTCCGAATAAAGGGTTCAAAGCGCTGTTGGAAGGTTCAAACCGCAATTTGTGTTACCAAACGGTCTCCGATTTTGACGAGCTTATACTTGAATCGAACGGCTCGACGAGACGAATCCAACGAGCCCAAGATCACTAAATTCCGACATCATTAAGGCCTCCAAATGGCCAACGAACGGTGCACGGCCATAGGATTCAATATCGACCGTCCATTTAACCACTCCCTATTCGCCCCTGATCTCACGCCTATTTACGGGCCATGCCACTCCAGAAAATCTATAAATAGAGCCCTCATTCTTCACAAGAGGAGGATCCAAGCAAGAGAGAGAAGAAGAGAAGAGAAGGAAGAAGAGAAGGAAGGAGTTCCTCCTCGACAGCCGCCGGACCACCGTCGGACCACCGCAGAACCTCGCCGGACCACCGCCGGACCACCACAGGAATCTCGTCGGACCACCGTCGGACCACCGTCGGACCACCGCAGAACCTCGCCGGACCACCGCCGGACCACCACAGGAATCTCGTCGGACCACCGCCGGACCACCTCAGGAACCTCGCCGGACCACCACATAACCTCGCCGGACCACCACCTTAAGGCCCGACGTTCAGCTCCTACGTCCTACTGAAGACCCAACGTCTTGTTTAAGGCCTGACACTCAGTCCCTACGTTCTCCCGAAGACCCGACGTCCTGCCAAAGACCCGACGTCTTGTTCAAGGCCTGACACTCAGTCCCTACGTTCTGCCGAAGACCCGACATCCTGCCAAAGACCCGACGTCATACTCAGGGCCCGACATTCAGTCCCTACGTCCTGCCGAAGACTCGACATCTTAAGTAATTGATTGTAATCTGATCACCCCTGGAGGTGATTCAGACCTTTGTAACAAACTCAAAGTCTAGTGGAACCATTTTCAACTGGGCTAGGCCTCGTGGTTTTTCCCCTTTTAAGGGTTTTCCACGTAAAAAATCTTGTGTTCTCTGTGTGTGCTAGTTATACGTACAACGCTAAGACGTAGAATAAAATCTCTATCGCCGCGTAATTTCTAGCCCGCAACAGATTGGCGCCGTCTGTGGGAAAGCTAATCCCACTACATCAAGGAACCATCCAATGGTCAACAGGCGTAGCCATCGCATCATGGGAACCTCCCGCTCTAATTCACACCAATCCAGGAATCAGTCCCTGAATCAAGGACGACAGGCATCTGCCTCCTTTCACCCCGGTAACCGACACCCTGCAGGAGAAGGAACTTCAGGGCCATCCCTAGAAGAACGTATCAGAAAAATGGAGGAATCTCAGAATGAGATCCTTCAGCTCTTAAGGGGAGTTCGAGGACCAGCGCCAGTGCCCCAAGAAGATACTCTTCTCCCTCGAGACCAGCCAGGATTCGAAGACATTCTTCATGTCGAAGTCCCCCTTCCTCCGCCAAGGATGCGCCCTCCTACACGTCCAGAGAATGAGCTTGCTGATACAGCAAGCTCTACCCATCCTTCACACACGGGCCACCGGCATCATATGCCTCCAGAAGTCCCAGAAGACTTGGACCAACAGCACGTTACTGAACTCCCCCGCAATACTCTCCGGGATGAGTTGCGGAGGCTAGTCCGAGAAGAGTTCCCCACAAGAGGTACAAGACACTCCCTTCGCCAACGGGACGTTCACGAATCGTCACCTTTCACCGAAGCTGTCCTCCGATACCCCGTTCCGGCAAGATTCAAACTCCCGAATATTGATTCGTATGATGGAACTTCAGACCCCTACGAGCATATCGACCACTACCGCACTATTATGCATATCCAGCAGGCCCCGGACGCTTTGCTCTGTCAAGTTTTTCCTGCCACCCTTAAAGGGCAAGCCCGGACATGGTTCTACTCACTGCCTGCCCGATCCATCTCGATATTCGTTAAATTGGCCAAACTGTTCGTCGAACAGTTTGTAGCCAACCGAAGGACGATTAAAGATTCCTCCCACCTTTCAGGGATACGTCAGAACGAGGGTGAATCCCTTAAAGAATACTTCCAGAGATTTTCTACGGAAGCCCGACAAATTCCAGGGGTAGATCCCGAATTGCTTAGAGGTGTATTTCTTGGAGGACTCCGCCCAGGCCCCTTCTACTCAGCACTCATGCGAGATACGGTCCATTCATATGCGGATCTAATCCATCGGGTAGAGGCTCAAATCTCCGCCGATGATGCCATCAATGCTCATAGAAAGCAATTTGAGCAGACGACCGGGAAGCGTAAATATCCCCCAGGGACGGAGAATCCCCCCTCACAAAGGAAGAAGCAAGGAAACTACAATTTTCTTCCTCGACCCTCACAGCCGCGACAAGAACCTCGTCAAGAAAAGGAGTACACACCACTCAATACATCTCAAACAAATATATTAATGGCCATCCGGGATCAGGAGAACATAAAATGGCCACACCCTTTGAAGTCCAACGTCGGAAACCAGGAGCAATATTGTCACTTCCACCGTAGCCGTGGGCACACTACTGAAGCATGTTGGCAACTCAAGGAAGAAGTTGAGAGACTGATCCGACAAGGATATCTCCGACAATTCATCAAGAATGCACCAGCCCGAGATGAAGTTGGTCCGACTGGGGGGCAGAATCAACAACAAAGACAGTCGATAAACAATCGCCAAATAGTGGGGGAAATTGGAACCATTGCTGGGGGCCTATCAACGCCTTGCCGAGCTTTAATTGCGTAGAGCACAGTAGTGCTGTTTGTTTTAAGTATCGTATGTCTTTAATATTGTATGACTTTAGTACTGTCTGTCTTTAATTTTGAATATTGTTTGTGGTGTTTGTAGCTTCTCCCTCCCTAAGCTGTCTTAGGGAGTTATGCTTTTGCTTAATGTAGTAAGACTTTGTTTCTTTATCTTTTTCGAGTAAAATTATATTGATAAATTCGCAAAAGCTGTGAACGTTAATATTCTTGACTCGAACAAATACATAATCGTTATTGTAGCTCAATCACCAGATAATCAATCCTTGGTGGATTCTTCCGACCTCTTCCATACAGGTTAACGTCGTCGAGCAGGGCTCCGGCATACAACCTCGGAAAGGTCCTACATCCTTGGTGGATTCTCCCGACCTCTTCCACACAGGTTAACGTCGTCGAGCAGGGCTCCGGCATACAACCTCGGAAAGGTCCTACATCCTTGGTGGATTCTCCCGACCTCTTCCACACAGGTTAACGTCGTCGAGCAGGGCTCCGGCATACAACCTCGGAAAGGTCTCACATCCTTGGTGGATTCTCCCGACCTCTTCCACACAGGTTAACGTCGTCGAGCAGGGCTCCGGCATACAACCTCGGAAAGGTCTCACATCCTTGGTGGATTCTCCCGACCTCTTCCACACAGGTTAACGTCGTCGAGCAGGGCTCCGGCATACAACCTCGGAAAGGTCCTACATCCTTGGTGGATTCTCCCGACCTCTTCCACACAGGTTAACGTCGTCGAGCAGGGCTCCGGCATACAACCTCGGAAAGGTCTCACATCCTTGGTGGATTCTCCCGACCTCTTCCACACAGGTTAACGTCGTCGAGCAGGGCTCCGGCATACAACCTCGGAAAGGTCTCACATCCTTGGTGGATTCTCCCGACCTCTTCCACACAGGTTAACGTCGTCGAGCAGGGCTCCGGCATACAACCTCGGAAAGGTCCTACATCCTTGGTGGATTCTCCCGACCTCTTCCACACAGGTTAAAGTTGTCGAGCAGGGCTCCAGCATACAACCTCGGAAAGGTCTCACATCCTTGGTGGATTCTCCCGACCTCTTCCACACAGGTTAACGTCGTCGAGCAGGGCTCCGGCATACAACCTCGAAAAGGTCTCACATCCTTGGTGGATTCTCCCGACCTCTTCCACACAGGTTAACGTCGTCGAGCAGGGCTCCGGCATACAACCTCGGAAAGGTCCTACATCCTTGGTGGATTCTCCCGACCTCTTCCACACAGGTTAACGTCGTCGAGCAGGGCTCCGGCATACAACCTCGGAAAGGTCTCACATCCTTGGTGGATTCTCCCGACCTCTTCCACACAGGTTAACATTGTCGAGCAGGGCTCCAGCATACAACCTCGGAAAGGTCTCACATCCTTGGTGGATTCTCCCGACCTCTTCCACACAGGTTAACGTCGTCGAGCAGGGCTCCGGCATACAACCTCGGGAAGGTCTCACATCCTTGGTTAACATTGCCAGAATGTTGTCAATGGACTTCTATCTTACTTCTCCACAATATTAAAATTCTACCCAATTTTGAATTTTCTCCTGTCACTGAACTTTTGCCTTGCAGGACTTTCGACGGACTTCTACCCGACATCGGACTTCTCCATATCGTCTGACTTCTGCTCGTAAGCGGACTTCTACTCGTCCTCGGACTTCTGCCCGTCGACTAACTTTCATCGGTCTTCTTCCCGATGTTGCATTTTTTCCCCGACGTCAGAATTCTACTAGACGTTAAGTTTCCACCTTTCGTTGGATTCATGTCCGTTGTCAAATTACTACCCGTCGTCGAACTTCTGCTCGTCAGCAGACTTCTACTCGTCGTCGGACTTATGCCCGTCGACGAACTTTCATCGGTGTTCTGCCCCAGGACGTACTTCTACACGACGTCGGACTTCTCCCTGTCGTCGGACTTCTATTCGTCGTCGGACTTCTGCCCGTCGACAAACTTTCATCGGACTTCTGCCCGAGGCCGTACTTCTACACGACGTCGGACTTCACCTTGTCGTCGAACTTCTACTCGTCAGCAGACTTCTACTCGTCGTCGGACTTCTGCCCGTCGATGAACTTTCATCGGACTTCTACCCGAGGCCATATTTCTACCCAACGTCGGACTTCTCCTTGTCGTCGAACTTCTGCTCGTCAGCGGACTTCTACTCGTCGTTGGACTTCTGCCCGTCGACAAACTTTCATCGGTCTTCTGCCCGAGGCCGAACTTCTACATTACGTCGGACTTCTCCCTGTCGTCGGACTTCTACTCGTCAGCGGACTTCTACTCGTCATCAGACTTCTGCCCGTCGACGAATCTTTGTCGGTCTTCCACCCGACGCTGCACCTCCACCCAACTTCGTACTTGTACCGGATGTCGGACTTCTACCAGTTAATAGACTTTCGTCGGTCTTCTACCCGACGCTGTATGACTACCCGATGTTGAATTCATGTCTGTCATCATACTTCTCCCCGATGCTGGAAGTTTGAGCGTCATTCCAACCTCTCTCCTTACAACGGTCTATCCGACCTCCATTGCCAACCACCAAACATCGGAACTCCACAAGATCTCTCGAAAAAAAGAGGGATAAGGGAAAATCTCCGGACTTCCTTGCCAAGAGAGGGGCCTCGAAAAATCGAGGGAAAGCCTCAATAGTAAGGACAGTGGGAGACGAGAAGGAGGGGAAATCTCCGGACTTCCTTGCCAAGAGAGGGGCCTCGAAAAATCGAGGGAAAGCCTCAATAGAAAGGACAGAGGGAGATGATGAAAGAAGAGAATCTCCGGACTTCCTTGCCAAGAGAGGGGCCTCAGAAAACTGAGGGAAGGCCTCAATAGAAAGGACAGAGGGAGATGAGGAAAGAAGAAAATCTCCGGACTTCCTTGCCAAGAGAGGGGCCTCAGAAAACTGAGGGAAGGCCTCAATAGAAAGGACAGAGGGAGATGATGAAAGAAGAGAATCTCCGGACTTCCTTGCCAAGAGAGGGGCCTCAGAAAACTGAGGGAAGGCCTCAATAGAAAGGACAGAGGGAGATGAGAAGAAAGGAATGAATTTTCTTAAGGATCTAAAGCCCTTTTTATAGTTTTTAGGAGAGGGAAGAGAAGTTTCTAGAATTTTTTAATTTTCTAAAATTTTCTTAATTTTTCTGAATTTTTTCAGAATTTTTCGGAATTTTTTTTGAGATTTTTTGGAGATCAAACGGCTCAGATTAAAGGATTTCAAAGGAGGCGGGGCCCACAGGCCAAACCGCCTCATTCCACCGCCTTAAGAGGCGGTGGCAGCCAAGGGACGCGGCCAAACGGCGCAGCCAAAGGCTGGCTGCAGGCGGGCCCAGGCGGGCTGAACGCGCGGCCCAGGCAGGCCACCACGCGGATCGCAAGCGCGGCCCAGGCGGCCCAGACGGGCCGCCGCGCGGGTTGCAGCGCGGGCCGCAAGCGCGGCCCAGGCTGGCCGACCGCGCGGGTCAGGCGACCCGCGAACGCGGGTCAGGAGGACCCGATTCTGGCTGGCGCGGGTCAGGCGGCCCGCTGGAACGCGGGCCACGCGTTCCGACTGCGCTCCGGCGGCGGCGGCGGCGGCCGGCCGGCCGTTCCGGCCGGTCCGGCCGCCTAGCCCATCTTGGGCTCGATTTTCGTCCTGGAAGCTCCGATTTCGACGTTTTTGAGGTCCCCGGACACTTTTTTCGACGTTCCGGACTCAATTTCAACACTTTCGGAGATCAACGGGGCCTTTATGATCAAGTTTGAGCAAGCCATTAATTTTCGGAGCGCATTTTTTGGCATTTCGGCCTATGCAAATTGTCGACACTTTTATTTTCGGACTTCTGGAGCTTCGACGTCCGAAAATAGGGGGGCAACTGATACGTCATCACAAAATTAGCTTGATCATGCACGAATCTCGAGGCAAAAGCTAGTTGGAGACTTCAAAAATTAAATCCGGGAGCATCCGAACTCCGATTTCAACGAGCTTACAGTCAAACTGAGCGTCTCGGAAATACGAACCCAACGACACCAAGATCGACTCAATCCGAGCCCAAATGAGTTCGAATAAAGGGTTCAAAGCGCTGTTGGAAGGTTCAAACCGCAATTTGTGTTACCAAACGGTCTCCGATTTTGACGAGCTTATACTTGAATCGAACGGCTCGACGAGACGAATCCAACGAGCCCAAGATCACTAAATTCCGACATCATTAAGGCCTCCAAATGGCCAACGAACGGTGCACGGCCATAGGATTCAATATCGACCGTCCATTTAACCACTCCCTATTCGCCCCTGATCTCACGCCTATTTACGGGCCATGCCACTCCAGAAAATCTATAAATAGAGCCCTCATTCTTCACAAGAGGAGGATCCAAGCAAGAGAGAGAAGAAGAGAAGAGAAGGAAGAAGAGAAGGAAGGAGTTCCTCCTCGACAGCCGCCGGACCACCGTCGGACCACCGCAGAACCTCGCCGGACCACCGCCGGACCACCACAGGAATCTCGTCGGACCACCGTCGGACCACCTTCGGACCACCGCAGAACCTCGCCGGACCACCGCCGGACCACCACAGGAATCTCGTCGGACCACCGTCGGACCACCGCCGGACCACCTCAGGAACCTCGCCGGACCACCACATAACCTCGCCGGACCACCACCTTAAGGCCCGACGTTCAGCTCCTACGTCCTACTGAAGACCCAACGTCTTGTTTAAGGCCTGACACTCAGTCCCTACGTTCTCCCGAAGACCCGACGTCCTGCCAAAGACCCGACGTCTTGTTCAAGGCCTGACACTCAGTCCCTACGTTCTGCCGAAGACCCGACATCCTGCCAAAGACCCGACGTCATACTCAGGGCCCGACATTCAGTCCCTACGTCCTGCCGAAGACTCGACATCTTAAGTAATTGATTGTAATCTGATCACCCCTGGAGGTGATTCAGTCCTTTGTAACAAACTCAAAGTCTAGTGGAACCATTTTCAACTGGGCTAGGCCTCGTGGTTTTTCCCCTTTTAAGGGTTTTCCACGTAAAAAATCTTGTGTTCTCTGTGTGTGCTAGTTATACGTACAACGCTAAGACGTAGAATAAAATCTCTATCGCCGCGTAATTTCTAGCCCGCAACAATCTTTGTTATCCTCATCCTAACTACCTTGGGGTGACTATATGAATGCTCGTTATTCCATCCTTCATCAGTCTTCAGCCTATGGTACTAATCTATTCCTCACAAATCATTTTGAAGAGTTATTCAAAATACCTTAGGTTAATACAAAGATGCAATCCGGGTAATAAACGGTTGCGGATTGATTAACTAATTCAAATGAATGAAAATTTGTTAATAAGCTGTGCTTAAAAGGGTTGATCTATCTGTAGTGAAAAAATTCAGAACTAAAATTCAAAATAGGCTCCTAAAGACTACAGTTATTGTAAGGACATCTCATCAATGAATGAGGGAGATTATTTGATAGTGTTTAATTACCACAAATCCACTAATGATGGGCATTGCACTTCCATTCAAGTCTCTTTTGGTGTTATGTGACAAAACACAAAATGTTTGGAGCTGAAATTTTTCTCGTCTATGCTGTAACGCTTCAACAATTTTCAAGCATAATGGTAATGAATAACCACTTGGAATTATTTGTCTTCCTCCTGATTGATTGCTACCATTGATCAGCTGCAATAATAATCAAGCAGCCATGGAAACTGGAGCTTAAATATTTCACTTCTGGAGAAAAAAGAAAGGACAAATACAAACAAAGACGCATGATGGCAAGTCAGACTTGGATGGTTTTGTCCTCAAAGCTACCGATCAGATGAGCCTGGAATTTGAGTAGATAATTGAAATTCAGTCACCGGACAACTACACCAATCAAACTCATGAAGATTAGTAAGAAAACTTGAGAAAAGATAAGAAAGACATTCATCCAAAGCTGCATCGACATCTTTATCAACAACTAAAGACGACATCATTATCTATTATATCACACTTGTGTGTTCTTACTCGATTTATAGCAATGGCATTCGACTTCATCTTCATGAGCAGCACTCAACTCCGTCTCTATTAGCAGCACTCGTCTCCATTTTTGTTAGCAACGCTCGTCTTTATTGATAGAAGCGTCATCTTGGTCTTTGTTGCATCATTTGTGCATCTGTTTTGCTTCCTCCAGTAGAAGAACTCGTTGCTTGACCATTTCCTGCATTTGACTTGCTTCGATGAGGCCTCGAATTTCTTGCTCGATCATCTCCTCAGTCACTAATTCATAAGGTGATTTTTTACTAAATCAACACTAAATAGTAAATATTATTTATGCATTATAGTTCTCTACTTATATTTCTAGCATTTGTAAAATCAAAAGAAAAATTTATATGAATAAGAATGCTTAAATTGAAAGACTCCTATTTGTTTGTTATCTTTTGAAGGACATTATTTAGAAAATTTACGTCATATGATTAGTTGTAAAATAATGAAAGTGTTATGCATTGAAGTGATTTTTTTTACTTTTGTAGCTATATATTTTTTCAAAATATCATATGAATTTAATAATTTTTAAATATTTCAAATAAATAAATTACATTTTTCATATGAGAATTTTTGAAAGAATATTTTCTCATCATTTCTTAAGAAGAACAGATTTATGCCAAGTATATAGTTTCGATTGTAGTCTCTATAAATTAAGTATTAATAAAATCAAAATGTTATTTTGCATTTAATTAGTATGAAAAAACAATATGGACCGGGATCTTTTTTCTTCTATTCTTTGATCTATTTAATTTAAGAAAAAAATTATAAATTGTTAGGAATTGGTCCAATTTTAGGATGGTTGATTCCTAGGCTCATTTTATCCTAATAAGTCTCTATATATATAGAGGTTTAATAGGCTTTTACAATCCAAGCCAAAATAAATAAGATTAGTTTTTGTTTTCTATCTCCCCCTCCCTCTCCCTCTCCCTCCCTTTCTCTCAATCCAAGAAGAACAAGAAACTCCCCTCCTCAAGAAATCCAAACATAGATAATGCACCAAAATATATGGGTCTTATTTTTTTGAACATTTATGTTAAAGTTAAAATTTCTATTATTTAAAGGAAGTTAATTTTAATGTAAGATAGTAAATTCAGTTTTTACCTATTTTGTACGAAAGATATGGCTGATTCTAAAAATGAAAGCAAGGATCTGACTTGAAAGTATAGGAAGTTAATATTTGAGTGAAATACTTGTTGCCAAATATGTATTTATTGTGATAACGAGACAAATGGAGGTACATCTCATGCCAATGAGCATCTTATTGGTCCTTCTGGAACATCCAAAACAAATAATGTGACTAAATTCAAGAAGATTCCTTCAAATGTAAAGAAAGAGTTGGTTGTTTGACAACAAGGAACAAAAAAGTTGAAGCAAAATTTATGTTAATATACTAATAGGGTGATAGAGACCAGAAAAAAGAATATATTTAAATGTATGTTCAAAGTGGAAAAAGATCATTCAAATCAAGTTATGGACCAGGAAGTATCAATTAATCTAACATAGGGTTAAAATTCCTTAAGATGAAAAATCCTATAGAACATTTCTTATATCTAGAACCTTAAGAAGAAGTTTAAAAATTTAAATATATATGAGCTAAAGGTAAATCAAAGAGAATTTAGAGGAAGAATTAATGGATGGAATCATATAATATATAGATAGATGTTTCATCCACAATAGAAGAGCATCAACATAAGTCAATCGCAAGTGGTCTACAAACAAGAGGTTCGTCCACAATGAGGGCTAGTGCGTCTTGACCTACATCTATATTTGTTGTTATAAAGAAAGAGCAGATGAGATTAACTCTTAAGAAAAATATTAAGTTCTTGAAAAAAAAATTTCCTATCTAAAGGATACAGAGATTATATTAATAAAAGAGTTTATAATGACTAACTATTTTTCTAGAACTTGTTAAATGAAATTTAATATTTTATGTATTTAATGTTATTTTTTGCAATGAATTAAATATATTTTATGCAATTTTGAAGTTCTATTATTTTACATCAAGCTACTATGCTACTTTTAATCTTTTGTTAATTCCTATGCATGACAAAATTTGTTAAAATTTTCAATTTGCAAGTTCACATTTAAATTTTGACTTCTTAGATATGTATATCACATTTAACTTCAAATTTATATCAAGTTATAAGTCATTTATTAGATAATTTATATTTTACAATTGCTAGTAAATGTATCATTATATATATTTTTTAAAGTATTACTTGATATTTAGGTTATTCTAAACACTTATATTGCATAGTCTTATTGCATCTATGAGCTCCATATTAAAAATTATGATGATCATCATGATTAGTAGTGATTAGAAAGTAACATTGCATTAGAAGTATTAATTCAATAGATATCCATGCATCCTAAAACAAGTCTAGAAGATAATTTAGCTTCTTTCAACATAATCAAAATTGTTAAGGAGGTTCATCAATTATAAGCGTAATCAAACAATAACATTGTCTCATACAGTAAAAATATACAGATGAAATCAAGGGCGGAACCACTACCAACTTAGGGTGGGCAATTGCCCCCCTAAAAAAAATTTTTTTTTTATAAGAGTAAAAAAAAAAAAAATTTATATAGGAGAGTAAAAAAAAAACCCCCCCTAAAAAACTCTTTTATCCTATTTTGCCCTAAAATATCTATATAGTTCTTCACATTTAGTTCTAATATTCTCTTTCATACTTTTCATGACTGTTTAATTACATTTTTTTCTTTAATTTTTTTACTTAATTTTTTTTTTAAAAAAACTTGTCGTAATATATAGATATATAATAATTTTTTTAATATTTAATTATTTTTGTGTTATATTTTGCCCCCCCTCAAAATTGAAGCTGGTTTCGCCCCTGGATGAAATAGAAGGAAAATCTCCACTGAAAAATTCAATACATGTCCCAGGCATAGTTGGATACTAACCAAGCATCAAAACTTAAACTAATTTTGGATTTCATGAAAGAATTTGAAATATAAATTGAAATGATACATGCACTGACAATGATCATAAATAACACTTGACACAAAACAATTCTTCATGTATAAGAAAATAAAAAAGATCACTGAAAATTTGAAGAAAAGTAAGAATGGATCAAATTCGATCAAGATTCTCTTCACAATTACAAAATCCCTCGTTATGCAGGGTATAGAGAAAGTTTAAGTAGTAGGGGTAATATTGAGTCAAGTTCGAGTGAATCAGCCTCAAGTTACATAAATAGTTTGAATGACTCGAGCAAAGTTCGGCTTGTGTAGAAAGTAATTGATTCTCTCTCTCTCTCTCTCTCTCTCTCTCTCTCTCTCTCTCACACACACACACACATGCACGCACGCACGCACACACACATATTGAGTCAATTTCCGGAAAAAATCAAACTAACATCAAACGAACCATCTTTGAGTTGAAGCAAATCTTTTTCAACTTACTGCCAACTAAAATTAGACCTATTAACGAGCAAGCTTTAACTTTCCAACATAATTACCATCCTATCTTGCACGGACACGGACACTGCGACACGGACACGACACGACACGGTCACGGGACACGACTTTTTTTGAAAATATAGGACACGGGTACGGCGCGGATACGACAATACATTTTTTTTATATAGTGTATATATATTAATATAATATCATATTAAAAGTGACAAACAATAATAAATGAATGACACGATAACTTGTCTAGCTTATAATATAAAGTATTTAGTACAAAATGTCTAGTATAACCACAAAATATAAGCAAATAATCACTTACTACAACATCAAGCATTCAAGCTTCAACTACTAGGATTAGCTTTACAGGTTTGTTTTTTGCCTTCAATATCATCATCATTGAATATCACTACTTTCAACTCTGGATCAACGAGAGAAAGATTTGTAATTGTGCAAAAAGAGAGGAGATGAAAATACTTTCAATGTCAAAGAGAAATGAAAATGAGAATATTCGATGAATAGGTATTAATTAAATGTAGACGTTGATTTGGTGTTGTGGATATGAAATAAAAAATTTAGTTTAAATATAGCCAAATATAAGAAATTATATTTAAAAACAATTATAAAATATTTAAGATACGCGTGTCCGGACACGCGTGTCCAATTTGTTTTTAATATTTTTTAATCGGACACGTTTTCGACGTGTCCGATACGAGTCGGAGTGTCGGACAAGTGTCGTGTCGGACACAGTGTCGGACACTGCACGCCTCTTTGAGTAGAAGTGTCAGTGCATCATAGTTACCATCCCTAGCAAGCAGCATTACCTTAAATTACCCAAATTAGGGAGACTTTTTGGTTTTTTGAACTCAACACCTCCAATAAATATGGAGGGAAAAAACCATTGTTCCATGCCCACACTCTATCCAAACCCCTACTGCAAAAAAAAAAAAATAATAATAATCGCAATATCCTCTCGGAAGAAAAGATAAAAATAAAAACGACGGGCATCTAAACGCAATTATGATACTCTCGCTGGAACACATACAAGTACTCGGCTGGAGAGAACGGGACATTTTTCTCGGGCATCGCCTTAAGGCGATTTGAAGCTGCGATAAGCGTCGGATGTTGAAGTAGAAATGCTCGCTACCCTAATCGTAAGAGAGCCGAATCGAAGTAAGTAACGAGTTAACATTTCTTAAAGGCAAGAGGAGGAGAAGGAGAGGAAAACCTTAAAAGAAGGGTCGGTGCTCGTAAGAGGAAGGCCATCGACGTAGATCATGGCCCTTTCGCCGGCGGCGAAGACGCTGGATGCGTAGCGGGGTGAAGCGACCGTCGCAGTTGAGGCGTGAGAAAGGAAGAGGCTTTGATTAAATTTTTGGCAAAATTTTTAACAGAATAATTTTAATTAATTGACTTAACAATTGCTTTACTTTTTCATATCCCAATCACATTTTCCTTTGAGAAGTGAGAACTATTTTTTTAATACTTAATACAAAATTATAACAGAAAATTATTTTTTCTGTTGTCCAATTAAAAAAAAAAACTTGTATAATGTTTATTTGTGTAATCTCAAATAAATTTTAACAGCCAATTTGAAATAGTTTTATGATTTAATTAATTTTCAGATTGTACTTTTCAGAAATGTTTATCCTGAAAAACTATATTTTACGATTGAATTTATTATAATGTGTGTGAGTTGAAAAAAAAAAACTTTTTTTCCACTACCATACTTGGTTTCAAAGAACATCTTCTCGTCAATTTGTTTTTTGAAAAGTAATGAAATAATAATAATGAAAAAATAAATATTAAAAAATTTAAATTATATATATATATATATATATATATATATATAACACTCGCTTCTACAAAATTTTGATAGGTTTCATACATTCCTTTCCATTAATTCATAGTTACTCAATTTAACACTCAACATATATATATATATTGCCAATTTTTTAGTGGACAACTATTTTTCTTCTAACCATTATTTCAATAAAAATAAATCAAATTCAAAGAAAATAAGCAATGCACATTCCAAATTAATTCAAATATTAAAAATCACTCTACTCTCCCAAAGAAAAATTTATTACACCAGAGGCATTCAATGCAACCATACATGCATATAGTGACAAAATTCATCTCCCTATCATAAATCAGAATTTTCCTCACCAATCCTTTCCAAATATTTCCTTCTAATTCCTCTCTCCATTCTTTTTTCTAATTTAACAATCTATTTATTTAGTTTCCAACTCTAATATATACACTCCTCTCTCTCTCTCTCTCTCTCTCTCTCTCTCTCTCTCTCTCTCTCTCTCTCTCTCTCTCTCTCTCTCTCTCTCTCTCTCTCTCTCTCTCTCAAGCTTCCATATGTTTCTATAAGTACTGTGAACTCCAAGCTTCCATTGCTTCTTCTTCATCTTCTTCAAAAATGAGAAAATCTGATCAACATAAAGGATATTCTTCAAGATCAAATTCAATTGTATGGCATGTTTGTTCTTATTGCAATAAGATTTATTCAACCTTACAGGCATTGGGAGGCCACCAGACTGCAAATAGGAAGGAGATTGAGGAGATGAGAAGGCAATATAGAAAGAAGCATCATAGAGGGAGCAAGAAGGCAGCTATGGCTGTGGAGGAAAGCTCTGTGAATCTGGAACTTACTTTGGGTAATGGTGATGGTGGGTTGGATTTGTCTTTGAGGTTGGAATTTTTATATTTATTTTTATATAATATTTGAGTGTCTCAATTGCATCATATATACAATTGCACTCAAATATTATATAAAAATTAGATATTAAACATATAAATACAATATGTATGTAATTCACCCAATAAAATAATAATGCCAAAACAACACAAACAAAACAAACAAAACAAACTAAATAAATCCATGTGGTAATAATTTGCAAACATTTAGATACTAAATGAGTTCCCCAACACCTAATAAAATGACTAACAACAATAGACGTCAAAGCCTCAAAGACAAATCCAACCCACCATCTCCATTACCCAAAGTAAGTTCCAGATTCATAGAGCTTTCCTCCATAGCTATGACTGCCTTCTTGTTCCCTCTATGCTGCTTCTTTCCATATTGCCTTGTCATCTCCTCAATCTCCTTCCTATGTGTAGTCTGGTAGCCTCCCAATGCCTGTAAGGTTGAATAAACCTTATTGCAATAAGAACAAACATGCCATGCAGTTGAATTTGATTGTGAAGAATATCCTTTCTGTTGATCAGATCTTCTCATTTTTGAAGAAGATGAAGAAGAAGCAATGGAAGCTTGGTGTTTACAGTACTTATAGAAACATATGGAAGCTTGGGGGGAGAGAGAGAGAGAGAGAGAGAGAGAGAGAGAGAGAGAGAGAGAGAGAGAGAGTATTAGAGTTGGAAACTAAGTAAATCGATTGTTAAATAAGGGAAAAAATGGAGAGAGGAATTAGATGGAAATATTTGGAAAGGAATGGTGAGGAAATTCTAATTTATGATAGGGAGATGAACTTGGTCGTTATATGCATGTATGGTTCCATTGAAGGCCTATGGTGTAATAATTTTTTCTTAAGGAGAGTAGAGTGATTTTTAATATTTGAATTAATTTGGAATGTGCATTGCTTATTCTCTTTGAATTTGATTTATTTTTATTGAAATAATGGATAGAAGAAAAATAGTTGTCCACTGCAAAATTGGCAATTTATATATGTTGAGTGTTAAATTGAGTAACCATGAATTAATGGAAAGGAATGTATGAAACCTACCAAAATTTTGTAGAAGCGAGTGTTTTAATAAAGGTACTAATTAAAGACTATTGTAATTCATGTGAAGCCTACTTCAAAAAAATAAAAGGAAGGATAATTTAGGTTTTGTTTGGGATAGCTTATTTTTTATTTTTTAAAATAGTTTTTTAGAACAAAAATTTCAAATTCAATTTTTTTTTTTATAAAAAATTTGTTTTAGAAAAGAGGAATAAAGCTATCCTAAACGAAACCTTAATGAATAGCTTTAAAATCTTTGTTATTTTAAAAACTAGCATCATTCTACTTTCATTCATCAAAATCTCATTCAAATATTGAAATTTATGATAGCTTTCCAACTCAATTTTTTGGTAAAATTCCAAATGATTTAATTGTAACAAGTGCAAGTAAATTTTTTTTTTTTTGAATGAGTGGTAGTTTTATAAATATGGTAGATTTTAATGACCCTTAGTAGGTGTGTACTCGTCAAATGGTTGTACACCCTCTTTGAGTTTTTGAGGTTATAATAGTGATTTAAATTGACAATTTGATATAACCAAATTTCCCTTGAAGATTATCATTTGTTTAGATTTGGGTTTAAGGATTCATGTTGGAATAATCCTTAATAAGTAATTACCCCTTCAACAGAAAGAAGAAGGGAGAGAACTATTGATTAAGAATGGTACTTATTTTAGACTAAATTTGTTGGTTTCATCTCAGAGATAATTACAATTAATAATAATTTTTTATGGCTCTTGCGACTGATCGCTTCTTGTTACAAATTTTGTATTAAGGAGTTTCTCTAAAAGTAAGTGCAATATTTTGGTGAATATTAAAAATCTCAATTGTAAAAATTTTAGAATTTGCTGATCTTAATTTTGTACTTGATAGATCATAAAAAATTTATCTTGGTTGTCACGATTCTCTAGGCAAAATTGAGTTGGAAACTTTCAAAATAAATTCGTATCCATATGAACTATGATTTTACCAAACTTATAGTCGAACTGAACGTCTCGAAAAGAAGAACCTAACGACATCAAATTTGACTCAATCAGAGCCCAAATGGGACCAAATCAAAGACCTGAAGAGCATTTGGAAGGTTCAAACTATAAAATGGATAACCAAATGGTTTTTAAATGTGACATGCTTATAGTCGAATTGAGCGACTCGACGAGAAATCTAACGAGCCCAGGAACGTCAAATTCTGATATCATTAAGACATTCAAATACCCAATAAATGGTCCACAATCAAGTGGATCAATATCAGCCGTCCATTCAAACCACCCCCAACATACCCTTGATCTCCCTCCCATTTACTGACCATGCTACTCCCCAAACACTATAAATAAATCTCACATTCTTCATTGTGGGGGTAGGATCCAAGTAAGGAAGAGAGAGAAACTAGAGTTCTCTTGCCACCGGACTCCTCCTCGACTATCATTGGACCACTAATCATCACTGGACTATTACTATGCTTTTGCCCATCCACCAACTAATGTCAGACTTCCACCCAACCACCAACTATGGTCTTTCTGACCTTCGTCACTAGACAATGGTCTTTTTGACCACTATCGTCGACTACAGTCCTTCCGACCTCCATCACTAGACAACGATCTTTGTAACCACCATCGCCCATCGACTACTGCTCTTCTAACCTTCGTTGCCCACCGATTACAGGATCGCATGCTCACACGAGCGTGAGAGTTCAGGATTGGGGACAAACCGGCCAAGGAGAGAAAGAAGTAGAATCGCGCGACCGGGATGAGTGTGCGGACGAGGGCTTCGATACAATCTTTCACTCCGATCGAAGGCTAAGAGTTACATAATGCAAGAAACAAGAGGGAAGAGGGAATTAGGGCAAGACGACAGCGTCGAATCGCGTATAAGATTGGGAAGGTGGTGGGATTTTAACATCGGTCAAAACCGGTCCTATTTGCACCGATTAAAACCGGTCTAAATAGTAGCGGTAAAAAACGGTGTGAAATGAAGGTTCTGGCATAAGTTTTGAAACTATCCCAAATAACTACTGCGAATTTTATATTTTTTTTTTTTTTTTGTAGGGATTGGAAAACTAGATAAAATTGCTTACTTTCTTTTTCTAACAATCAATAAAGGAAAAAATATCTAAGGCATGCCTTTATACATCTAACTTCTTTGATTTCTAATTAATATCCATAACCTACATATAATATGTAGCAGATAATTAATGGATTATAATGATTTTGTGATAATGTTCAGATAAAGATTATTGGTAGATGTAAGTTGAGCAATTGATATTAGATAATGTAAATAAGGAGATGACAATAATTGGCAACATGACAACTTGACTACGATCCTTCCGACTTTTATCGCCCGTCGACTCTCCGTATAATCACATGCTTCTAATCAACCTCTAGACTCTTAGAGAAAAAAACACCCAAAAAGATCCGAGAATTAATTTTGGGTGACTCATTATATATATAGTATAATGAGAGGTAGCCGCAACACCTAACACCTTAAATATTTTCAAATACTAAATATAAGTCAATCAGTAAAATAAAAAGTACTTAATTGAGCAATATTTAAAATAGAGTAGATTATGTGACAATAGGATAGTTGTCAAACAAAGCCTCGTTAGCTTTAGCATTACATAACATAATATCACCCTCCCATACAATATTATCAAGTTTGGTCAGAATAAAAATACATAAAATAACATCTTAATAGCCATTGTTGGAAGAGACTAACGAGTGGAGTAATCTCCAATTACCCTTCAAGGCAATGTTATTTCATTTAGATGAAAGGCAATGTTATTTCATTTAGATGAAGAAGATAACATCGACGTCTTATAATTGTTATGACCAAATATTTAACATAGAATCTTTTAACAAACCAAAGATCAAAATATAAGAATAAAGAAGAAAATCTCAACAATCCGCTCACTAGATCCAGTCCTTCTATCTCTCTACTCATATAAACATGAATAATATCATCAGCAAAAAGCAAACAGCAAGGCACATCCTCTCTTGCAAATGTCTAAACAAAAAAATACGAACTTACGGGAAAACTTACGGTGGATTTTTCCAAAAAAGGAGTCCTTTAGTCGGCGACGGAGGCGGTGAGCGTCGGCGAACTCTCGTGGAAGTACGGAAGGGGTGACGCTGGGGCGACGAAGGCGAGCTACGGTGGGGCGACGAAGACGAGCAGAAACCTCAAACAAAATGGCGGAAGAAAATGGTAAGTCAGACAGGCTCGGGTTAAATAGGGCTTTCACCGACGAGTTTTCTGACGTATCAGGCGCAGGAAGTCTTTCCGATGTTTTTTTTTGCACGGTAATATTTTGTTGTGTTTAAAATGACCGGCGTCTAATCCGCCGGAAATTTTCGGCATAAAATGTGATGCATTATACTATATGCATACATATTACGACGTATACACCGGCGTAATCGGCGTCGGAAAAATACCGGCGCATGATCCGCGGGTAATCCCACCGTAATAGTTCCATCGCATAATACGTCGGTAAAAACGCTGTCGTAACCAACGTATACATATCCGCCAGAAGCTCCGACGGTAACCCGCATTTTCCTGTAGTGGTATCACAAATTCTAAACATATTAATACAAACATGTGAATTAGCTTAACTGCAAACAGCTAGTGCAATTCCTTATGATAAACTACTTCAACAATTTTTCTTTTTTAAATTTTTAAAATGCACTCAACTCCTCACTTTCCTTAAGAAGTTAGGAAAAACAAATATTTAACCAACACAACTTTATGCAAAGAAATAATAAGAACTTTAAGGTAATTTGGGATCATTTTTATCTTATTATTTTATTTATATTTTGATATGAAATTAAACTTTTTGATATCATTAGAAAATGTTAATTTAACTTTTATAAAATATTAACTGAATTTACTTAAGTGGTGGTTATGGCGGTCACTGGCAAGACATGAACAATGACAGATAGTGAGGCGATGACACTAGTATTGATTTCTAACACTAACGACAGCATATGATAATTGTTTTAAAAACACTTAAAGTACATCAAAAAAAAATTTATTTTTTAAAATAAAAAAATAATCCCAAATAGGACTTCCCTTTTCTTTCCGCTGACATATTTTGCCATAATATCTCCATTCTGAAACATTATCTTCCTATAAATTAGAAATCCAAATGAAATCAAGTTTATCTTGTATAAACGGCTATCTGATTTCATTAAGAAAACACTTTATGTTTCCCTACCAAAATCATAGAAAACAAAAGCTACAAACTATATATAATCTAGAGGAAGAAATCATCTCTTCCATTGAACTCGACCATATATACCAGCATAATTATTCAGCATCAGAATTGAGATATTGGAACCACTCTTCACCAGTCTCCTCTACAACTTCACCATTCATAGATTCCTCACTCTCTAATCTCTCCTTCAGTGACTCATTTATCATTCCTCTTGCCATCCTCAACTTCCTTTCATTTCCAGAGCAAAAATTGAAAGATCCTTTTCGAGCTCTATTCGTCTTCTTTGGCAAGCTTTTCTTCGTCTTGCTATGAGAGCTCATGTGTCCTCCAAAAGCTTGAGCATTTGGGAACTCATGGCCACAAAAGTTACACTTATAGATTCTTGAAACATCGCCACCGCATCGAACTTGACATTTCAAAAAATACCTCACAGCCTCCCAATCATGGTTGACAAGGTCTCCAAGAACGTTGAATTTGCTCTTGCTCACTGAACTTTGATTCATGAGCTGATATATGTCTTGAGGAGGGTGAGAGATACTTTGATGTTTGTTGAAATCAAGTTTTTCGTTCATGGTGATGGATTCGGGCATCGGTGAACTGGAATAAAATGATTGATTTGACATATAATCAGCAAAAATGGGAGGCAATTGGGTTTGTTGTGGAAGAACGAAGCGATCAATACTATGATGATTAATGGTGTCTTGTATTGGTGTTAAGGGATTGAATTGAGGAAGAGAGGAGGATGACATGCTTTATACTATTGATGAGAATGAGGGGGTAAGTTATTTGTATTTGGGGGACTTTAAATAATCAGATTAAATGTCCTTTTTTTGGTAAGAAGATATCTTGAGAGATAATGAAAAGATTCTATTCATTCTATGAAATGTTGAAATATTTGTATTGCCAAATTTGGAATTACTGACATTAATATTGTTGCAAAATATCTTAAAATTATGATGAAATTATAACATTTCATTGGGCTTTTCTGAAAATATTAAATGTGTCCATGATGAGATTCCTTAATTGGATGAAACTTTATATAGAGGTGTTTAATTACAATATGCATAATATTATATTCTATTTTATAAAATAAAGAGTTTTATTTGGAAAAATATAATTATATTTTCTTCTTTCATATTTTAAAAGCTTAATTATTCAGTTGGACGATATGAATGAAGGAAGTTTCTGTCCTTATCTGGAGAATGGAAATTAGAGTTTTAATAAACGGTTCTCTTAATGTTTACTTCTTATCTCTAAAATTTCTTCATAGAAAATAAATGAAATTGTATTCATTATAAGCAGTTCATTGAAATATTAATGATTGTTTTTATTTGATTAATATATTTAAAAATTTTAAAATAATTTTTATATAATTATCACAAATTAATATATTTGATTGTAAAAATATATATATAAAATGTTAGAAAAAAGATATATATATATATATATATATATATATATATATATATATATATATATATATATATATAAACTTAGAATATAAATATCCTATCTACATCAACTCAAATCAACCCGAATATGGCCTTAAAAATGTCCTAAATTAGTTTTTGAAATAGAAAAAAAATATATTAGTCTTCATTATGACTCCTTAATAAGTTGATAAAGTCATGTTAGGACCCAATTAACTTTGATGCTCTAGATCATGTGTGGTCCTAAATGACTGTAGTGTGGTAATTCTGTAATTCTTTTAAATTTTTATTACATTATAATTATTAGATTTAACTTTATCAACCTTACTAACAAGTTTGGCTAGCTAAAGCAAGATAATATGAGGGGGGTAATCAATTAAGATGGATAGCATATTATAAGCAAAACAACCTCTGTGAATAGTTAAAATGACAGGAACTCCAAAAGATTTCTCTTAACACCTTATTTATATGGATATGTTTAGGAGAGCTAAATGAAAGGTTACACCTAAAATGATATAGAAAATATATGATTTGACAAGTACAATTTGACACAGTCATGCGGGCTAGGCTGAAAGATACACATGACAATCTATTTTTAATGTGGTTAGGGATGCCTTTGGCTAGTACCCTAGGTGAGTCCTTGGGGACAAGTGCTTGGAGAAGCCCTCCATAATGGGCATCATGGGCCAATCAATGAAGGAGAGTGCCTCAAACAAGTGGCGTACCTCTCATAGTGAGAAACGAGTCTTTTAAGTTGATTTGTTATGAGCTAATGACAAATGCAATTGATGGAACCATCATATTAGACTCTATATGTGTTTGCTTCCAGTGGTTTGAATAGGGTTATTTGAGGAAAATATATGGTTGTATCTAGGGTTAACATTTGTTGAGAGAGTCGAGTCCTTCTAAGATGAATGCCTCTTTGAGTGAATGGTTGTTGAAGATAGCTCATTTTTTGTGCCTACAACATAAAAGGGAATAATTTCATACTTCAAACAATGACATAGAAGTGGGAACCTTAGTACAAAAAGGAAGTAAGAAAAAGAGAAATAGAAGAGAAATAAGTGAAAAAGTGATACATAGAATTGACCTTTGCTTGAAAGAAAAAGAAAAAAAGAAACATAGTACTTGAAATTATCATCCCTTGTAGAAGGATTGCTAATTAATTATGGTTTATTGTAATGTGGGATCTTCTTGTATTCTTTATTCTTGTCTTTATATATCTTAATGAATCATATAAACCTTCACGAAGTAAACAATAGAATATAAAGGGAGACTATCTTTTGATCTAATATTATCAATAACAAAACTTTGATATATCCAAGCTCTTAAGATATTAGGCATAAGATTATTTTTAAGTAATGATGAAATAATAGTAGTAATAATTTGTTATATTCTATTAGGAAGATAACAATTAAGAGTAAGAACTACCTCTAATTAAAAGTTACCCTCACAGAAAATATAACCATTTAGATTATACGTAATAAGGGACTCATTATGTTAATATCATTATTGACTTTCTTAGGGAGATGTTTGGTTTGGAGAAAAGTATGAAGAAAGCATCAAAATAATAATATTTATAGAAACCACTTGAGGGAGAGGGCTTGATTGTGCTAATGATGAAATTTTAGACTCGAGAGCACTAATATCTATGGGATTTTTAGCACACTTGCAAAGGGATTCATTATGCACAAATAGATGATAGTAACTACATAAATTAAATGGTCTTTTTAATTAACATTCTTTGATAATACATAACCAATGCCCATCAAATCAATCCATATTGAGCTAAGAAAATGTTAAGTTAGGTGACATTCGAGACAAAAATGAACATAAAAAATCTAAGAAATGAATTCATCGTCAAGGTTAAAGGGCCCAAAAGTATTTGTTTTTTTAACTTTTTTAGAGGCTATGATAGTGAGACGCCTTTAACTATGATTTACAGTAACCATACCCCTCATAGAAGTTGAAGATGCTTAAATTATCTTGCTTGATTTTTAATATGACAAAGAATTAAATGCATCATCAAACTAAAGGGCCTTGGAGTACTTGTATTTTTCTTAGAGAATAACTGTGGTGAGAACTGAGAAACTCATAAAATCATAATTTGTAATCACCAACAGCTGGTCAAGCTTACAACTTAGAAATTTAAGGAAGCTCCAAAGGTGGAACTTATAGCTTGGAGATTTAGGCTTCGTTTGGGACGGCTTTCTTGTTGCTTCTTAAAGCAGCTTTTTAGTAAAAAATTTTAATTTTTGTACTAAAAAGTTGCTTTAAGAAGCAACAAAAAACACTACAGGAAAACACGCGAATACCGTCGGACTTTCCGGCGGAAAAGTCTGGACGGTAATAAACGGCGCCGTTTCCGGCGGATGTGTTTGACGTAAAGTTTGCGTCAACCTTTCCGGCGCAAAATACGCCGTAAATTCACCGACGAATATTCCGCCAGAAAATCCGACGGTACAGGGATGCCTGAACCATTTCCGTCGCACGTTACGGCGGAACTGTTACGGCGTATGTTACCGGCGGAAATTGCGCCGGCTTATTTTAAACTCAACGAAATATAACCGACGGAGTAGACGTCGGAAATGATACCGACGTTACTAATGCAACTACCGGCGGAACGTCCGCCGGTAAAAGCCCTATTTCGCGAACCCGAACCCGTCTGGCCGTCATTTGTTTCCTTACATTCTCTCACTTTGACTGCTTCGCCCGTCGCCCTCCGTCGCCGTTCGTCGCTCGCCGTGGTTAGACATCGCCGACGGTCACCGGACTTCGCCGTCGACGATCGCCGGACTTCACCGAGCCTCCTTCCTAATCGCACGCCTGCCTAGTCGCGCGCCGCCGAGGAGAACCGAAGGTTTGGTTTTTGTTTTCAATTTTTTTTGCTATTTCGGTTGGATTACATATAGGATTAGCCTTAAGTTCATATCTTTTTGCTATAGTCATGATTGTTATCACTAGACATTTGCTAGAGGATAGTTTGGTGCATGCTTTTTGTTGATGATATTGTTCTTGTTGATAAGACTAGAGAGGGATTTGAAGGTAAACTTGAATTATGGAAATCAACATTAGTCCATATCTTTTTGCTTTAGTCATGTGTTAGCACTAGACATTAGCTAGAGGATGTACCTTGGTGCATGCTTTTTGTTGATGATATTGTTCTTGTTGATAAGACTAGAGAGAGAGTTGAAGGTAAACTTGGATTATGGAGATCAACATTAGTCTATTTTTTTTTATGTTTTAGTCATGGTTGTTAGCACTAGATATTTGCTAGAGGATGTACCTTGGTGCATGCTTTTTGTTGATGGTATTGTTCTTGTTGATAAGACTAGAGGGTGTTGAAGGTAAAGTTGGATTATACATGGAGATCAACATTACTCCATATCTTTTTGCTTTAGTGGTTAGTAGACCTAGTGAGGGTATTGTGACTTTGAGCGAACAATTCATTAATAAGTGTAACATAATTTTATGTTATGGATATTAGAAATATATAAATCCATTAAATTTTTACTCTTATTTATAGGTTATGGATATTAGAAATCAACGAAGTTGGATGTATAACCGATTATCTCAAAGTCGGAAGACATTAACTGATGAATTCATCAATGGGGTGAACCTTTTCATTCAGCAAGCGAAACAGCTGCCGATCTTTATATCTGAAGGAAAGTTTCGATGTCCATGTTCTAAACACAAAAATTTAGTGATCCTAGAACCAGATGACGTAACTGTTGATCTGTATCGCAGAGGATTCATGCCACGGTATTGGTATTGGACTTGTCATGGTGAGTATGAGCCACAATTTGATTATCAATGCGGTCCTTCTACAAGTAGTAATGTTGCTGAGGCTGAAAACATCCGTCCAAATCTTAAGGAATTAGTTCATGATGCAACTGGAATTTATGAAGAGTTACCGAATACGGAGGCACAGAATTTTTATGATTTATTGCATGCTGCACAGCAACCAATCTGGAAAGGGTGCACGACTCACTCAGAACTATCTGTTGCTGTGAAGATGTTAAGCATCAAGGCTGAATATAATGTTGCTCGTGAATGTTTTAATCAATTCATTGGGCTGCTTAAGGAAACCAATCCGACAGATAATTTAGTTCCTACAGATCTATATCGGACAAAGAAGTTAGTTTCGAAACTTGGTTTGACATGCACAAAGATAGATTGTTGTGTCAATGGATGCATGCTATACTTTAAAGAAGATATTGCAGAAACTGTATGCCGTCATTGCAATGCACCAAGATTTAAACCCAAATCTAGAAATAGAAGAAAGCAGAAGGATGTGTCTGTTAGTAAGATGTTCTACTTTCCAATAATTCCAAGACTACAACGGCTATATGCATCCATGAGATCTGCTGCACATATGAGATGGCATAATGATCGCATTCCACAAGAAGGTGTTATCACACATCCATCAGAAGCAGAGGCTTGGAAGCACTTTGATCGTACACATCCCACATTTGCGGCAGAACCAAGAAATGTCAGATTAGGTTTATGCGCAGATGGTTTTACTCCATTCAGTCAGTCGGCTACACCGTACTCATGTTGGCCTGTGATACTTACTCCTTACAATCTTCCTCCAGAGTTATGTATGACTACTCCTTATCTATTTCTGTCACTTATAATTCCAGGGCCACATAATCCAAAATTAAAGATTGACGTTTTCTTACAACCTCTGATTGATGATTTAAGTTTATTATGGGAAGAAGGAGTAAGTACATATGATATCTCCACCAAACAGAATTTTACACTAAGAGCAGCATTACTTTGGACAATTGGTGACTTTCCTGCATATGGTATGCTCTCAGGTTGGAACACTTCAGGCAAGTTAGCTTGTCCATATTGTTTGGAAAATACAAAATCATTCACTTTAAAGTATGGTAGGAAGAACAGTTGGTTCGATTGTCATCGAATGTTTTGCCTCAAAGTCATCCTTTCAGGCGAAATAAAGAAGCTTTTACTAAAAATAAAATGGTGATGATTCCTCCTCCACCAAGATTCAGTAGTGAAGAAATTTTTGAAAGAGTAGAGTTCTTGCCCACCATAATGGAATCTCCAAGATTAGCTGAGTTCAGATTGCCGGAATATGGTGTCTACCATAATTGGACCAAGAAAAGTATTTTTTGGTCGTTGCCATATTGGAGAACAAACTTGATTAGACATAACTTGGATGTTATGCATATAGAGAAAAATGTTTTTGATAATATTTTCTATACAGTTATGGACATCAAAGAGAAATCAAAAGATAATATAAAAGCAAGGATGGACTTAAAGGAGATTTGTAGAAGGAAAGCTTTGGAATTGAAGGATGGTGGAGCGGGAAAATTCCTCAAACCAAAAGCTCCATTCACATTAACTTTAGAGCAAAAACGAGCAGTTTGTGAATGGGTTAAGACTCTACGAGTACCTGATGGATATTCTTCCAATCTAAGCCGGTGTGTTGACATAAGATCAGGGAGATTATTTGGATTGAAAAGTCATGATTGTCACATCTTCATGCAATGTCTACTATCCACTGCTTTCAGTTATCTGCCAGATCAGATTTTGAAGCCCTTGATCGAGTTAAGTGTCTTCTTCAAAGATTTATGCTCTTCTAAATTAAATGTGGAAAATTTGATTCATATGGAGCAGCAAATTCCATTTATTTTGTGTCAACTTGAGAAAATATTTCCTCCAGGCTTTTTTGACTCTATGGAGCATCTACCTATTCATTTACCATATGAGGCTATGGTTGGTGGACCTGTTCAATATAGGTGGATGTATCCTTTTGAGAGATATTTAAATAAACTTAAGAAGACCGCTAAGAACAAAGCACGACCCGAAGGCTCTATCTGTGAAGCATATTTAACATACGAGACTACTCAGTTTTGCTCGTATTATTTTGAAACAATATCTCAATCTGGTGAAAGTTCAACATCTCAGAATGTTGGTAAATCCTCTAATATATCTGTATTTAGTGGAATTGGGGAACCTTTAGGCGCTAGCACCGTGCGCTATTTGACTGATAAAGAGATGACAGTTATCACATTGTACATCTTGCTTAATTGTGATGAAGTTGAGCCGTATCTCGAGTAAGTATAATTTCATTTTGTTATATTTTTAGTTCTCTTTTAACTTTCTTCTAAACTCAAGATATGAATTTGTAGGAGGTTCATTGATGGTCTTAGTATATCAGAAGAAGGAGAAGTCCAGAAGATAGTGGAAAAAGAATTCACTGCTTGGTTCAAAAATACGGTATATTTTGAATAATTATTCTTACTTAATGAGTTAATTATTTCTGCAATTAATATTAGTAACAATGACATCTTGTACATTTAAAGGTACACGCTGAAGATAGTTCCCAGTTTTCAAGGTTATCTGAGTTAGCTTGGGGACCAAATAGATTAGTAAAATGCTATCAAATATTTGAGGTAAATGGTTATAAATTTCAAACAAAAAATTTGTGTGAAGGTAGGAAGACAGAAAACTCAGGCGTATGTGTAAGAGGGAACACACATACAGGCGATGATTCTGAATACTACGGGGTATTACAAGAAATATTAGAGGTTGAATATCCCGGTATGAGGAATATTGTGTATCTCTTCAATTGTGAATGGTTTGATCCAGTACCAAATAGAGGCACGAAAGTTCATCCAATTTACGGTATAACAGAAGTAAAGCAGGCTAGGAGATATGCAAAGTTTGATCATTTCATCATTGCTAGTCAAGCAACTCAAGTCTATTATGCTAACTATCCAAGCGGAATACGAGGCAAACAGGATTGGTTGGTAGTTATGAAGACTAAACCAAGGGGAGTAATTGAGAAAACCAGTACGATACCAACAGCACACCAAGAAGAGTTTATGTCTAATTTAAAAGATCTCCCAATCAATGTAGATGACCAAATCAGATTTAATGAGAGCGAGTTGCAGTTAGAGGAGGTAGATTTAAACATAGAGGAAAGTGATGATGAATCTGATTGTGCTAGGAGTGTATCATCTGATGAAAGTGAATCAACAAATGATGAGTTAACAACATAAGGTAAATTAAATTTATTCTTGCTACTGCACTGCTTTTTATTTTACTTCCCTGTATTTTACTTTCATGTTATTTATAACTACTGCACTCCGTTTTTTTTTACTTACCTGTATTTTACTTCAGTCAAATTTTTTAGCTACTGCACTGCGTTAATTTCCATTTTTGTTATAACTCATATTTCTAATATTTCTTTTTTATTTATGTGCAGATGGCTTCAGGTGAGGAGCAGCCTAGTAGAGGGTTGATAAAAAATATTTTTAACAGGCGCACTAAGAAGACTACAATTGGACCACATAGGTCACTACATACTGAGGAGACCACCTCGGCTCAGCCTGCTACACAGTCTCAGCCTGCTACACAGCCTCAGCCTGCTACACAGCCTCAGCCTGCTACACAGCCTCAGCCTGCTTCACAGCCTCAGCCTGTTACACAGCTTTTACCCACTCCTGGAGCAAGTAGCCCGCAGTTCTACTCACCGGACCTTCGATTTCCTTCACCAGATCTCGGGCAGGCTACTCCTTTCTACCCATACTTCACACCCCCACTTTATGCTGGTGCCCCTCCTACTTATCCATTTCCACCATATGCTCCACCATACTATCCCCCACCACCCTATCAGCCTGCTGCAGCTGGACCTTCGACAGCAGCTGGACCTTCGACAGCTGCTGGACCTTCGACAGCAGCTGGACCTTCGACAGCAGCTGGACCTTCGACAGCAGCTGCAGCAGAGCAGCAGACAGATGGTAGAATGTTGATAGCACCTGAGGGTGACACGTACGTATGGTAACTTTTATTTAAACTAACTAATTGTTTTATCTTATATTTTATATTTGTTTTACATAACTTTTTTTTTGTAGGTTCTATCCATCAAAACAACCAACACATAAAATACGGGACATCATACGGAGCAGGTTTGACGCTCCTTATATTTCTTGGAAGAAAGTCCAAAAGAAGTCCGGGAGATGTGGTTTAGAGAGTTTGAGGTATTTCTGTTTTTTTGTTTTTATGTTAAATGATTTATTCTTTCTTACTTAAGTTTAATTGATTGTTTTTTATTGCAGAAAGAGTTTTGTTGGCTGCCCCAACATAATGACAGGATTAGAAGGAATTTTGAGAAGCGTGGTTCTACTCGGATGCGCGACATGTTCACAGATGTTAGAAAGGTTGGGAAGCGACCATTGTGGATTGGAGAGGAGATATGGGCTGAGTTGAATGCAGCTTGGGGCAGCGAAGAGTACACTAGGAGGAGGGATCAAAATCGACAGAACAGAGCTTCTGATGTTGGGGCTTAGGTAGTGCACTTCATACAGGAGGCTCCGTTCCACATACTGAGCACAGGCGTCGTTTGGTAATGAATTTTAATTATTTTTTAAAATTGTTTTTTAATAATTAGTATTGATAAAACTCTCTTAATTGTAACAGAAAGCGTCACTTAGTAGAGAACCAACTCCTGTGGAATTGCATAGTCGCACTCATAAGCGACAGGAGGATCAACAATGGATTGATGAGAGAGCAAGGAAGGCCATGTAGTATATTTTATAAATATTTGATATTTTATAAGTTTTAGTTTAATTATATATATACTTATATTCGATTTTCACAGGAGGAATATACACGGATTCGAGAGACTCGTGCCGCAGCAGGTGAGGGCTCTTCTGGCGGCTCTATGGAATATTCTGAGTATCGCATGTGGTCGCAGGCCGTCGGAGGAATGCAGCATGGTAGAGTATATGGCTTAGGTGCGCAAGCTCAGGCATACGAGGGATGACCTCCTCTCTCTACTGCCATCCAGCTTCGCATCCAGTTCGCATGAGTCCTTACCTAAGCTCAACAATAGTTGCCCTTCAAGCTGAGCTAGAACAATAAGGAAATCACAAGTTGATTGGCAAGCTCAGCTGCAAGCACAGATTCAGCTCAGCTTGAAGCACAGGTTCAAGCACATGGTTCAGTTCAACTCAGCTGCGAAGCACGAGGCCAACCAATCATGTTGCTGGTGAAATGCGCAAGATGAGGGAGCACTGAGTGGAAAAGTTTTACGTAGCTTCACCTGAGGAGGAGTCGACGGAGTCAGAGTAGTGTATTTAGTTGAAAATGAACTTTTATTTTTATGTGACTTGTGTATTAACTTGTGTTGTTGGTTGTATTACTTTGAAAATGATGTTATGCATTTGATTTTTGTAGTTCTAAAACTGTTGTGAAACTGTTAAATTATTGTGAAGTTGTGAACTGCTTGCTTTTGGGAAAACTTGTATCTGTTAGAATTGATAGGTTTGCAGGTGTGGAAATGGGATTGTTGGCTGGGATGGCAATTTTTTTGGGGAATGCTACAGG